>NIVC01001124.1:270000-320849 GCA_002269645.1 Macrostomum lignano
TAAGTAATTAAACGAGTTTTAAGATTTGTAAAATTAATGATTTTCAGATAATTTGCCATTTGAAAGTGACGCCGTCATAAGAGACGCAGCATTGATGGTATTAAATTTAATCTTTCTAGAATCTAATCACTATATAGTGTATAGAAAAGCTTATTACACTATCTTCTTGGTGTCCAGTTTTCTAATGTCTATTTGGTAACTGTATACTTATTCATTGATTCGCATTTTTCAAGGATCATTTGGAAGTTGTTGTTGTTACGTCTCGAATCTCGATACAACAACGGCAACTTCTGTGAGGGCTGTTTGTAATTTGATTTTTCCATTACTTCGCAATACCAATAGCAATGTTTAATTAACTACACTAATTATTAATTCCTGTGATTGTGTGCACTGCAATAAACTTATGATGATTTTTTTCTATTAAGCCTTTGACAAAAATAAATAATAATAACTTTTAGCCTGCTAGTTAAGCACAATTGGCTGCGGTTAGTACTTTCAGTCCTTCGGTCAGAGTATACGAATGCTAACTTGTGTTAATCTCTTAATTCAACATTTTAATCTTCAAGGGCGAATTGGAGCTGCAACTGCTGCAAGCCAATCCGATACTGGAGGCATTCGGCAATGCTAAAACTATCAAGAACGACAATTCTTCTAGATTTGTAAGTCTTTTTTATCAAGTTTCCTTTGTTCCGTTTGCTGCTTTCTGGTTTATGGTTCTTGGTTAATCTGGCTCAGCTTATGGGGAGGGGGGTTCACAAACGCGAAACTTGCAAAGTTGCTAAAGAGAATGCAAAAAATTAGCGGTTGTGAAGTTTTGCGTTTATGAAACTTAGCGTTTATGAAATTAGGTGATTTAGCTATAGTGACATTTCGCGTTTGTAAAGGCAACTCCTCAGCGTTCACCCTAGAGCAACGCCTTCAGCCAAATCATTCCGTGTTGCACCCACATGCGCGCTGTATGTGTATCTTTTCAGTCAGTCAGTTAGTTTGTTTGTTATTTGTTAGTAAGTGAGGCAGTTAGTTAATTAGTCAGTTAGTTATTTAGTCATTCAGTTAGTTAGATAGCCAGTTAGTTAGTTAGCCAATTAGCCACTTAGTTAGTTAGTTAGTTAGTTAGCCAATTAGCCACTTAATTAGTCAGTTAGTTAGTTAGCTTGTTAGTTAGTTAGTTAGCTAGTTAGTTAGTTAGTTAGTTAGCCAGTTAGTTAGCCAGTTAGTTAGTCAATTAGTCAGTCAGTCAGTCAGTTAGTTAGTTTGTTAGTTTGTTAGTTAGTAAGTTAATTAGTTAGTTAGTTAGTTAGTTAGCCAATTAGCCAATTAGTTAGTTAGTTAGTTAGTTAGCTTGTTAGTTAGTTAGTTAGCTAGTTAGTTAGTTAGTTAGTTAGTTAGCCAGTTAGTTAGCCAGTTAGTTAGTCAATTAGTCAGTCAGTCAGTCAGTTAGTTAGTTTGTTAGTTTGTTAGTTAGTAAGTAAATTAGTTAGTTAGTTAGTTAGTTAGCCAATTAGCCACTTAGTTAGTTAGTTAGTTAGCCAATTAGCCACTTAATTAGTCAGTTAGTTAGTTAGCTTGTTAGTTAGTTAGTTAGCTAGTTAGTTAGTTAGTTAGTTAGCCAGTTAGTTAGCCAGTTAGTTAGTTAGTTAGTTAGTTAATTAGTTAGTTAGTTAGTTAGTTAGTTAGTTAGTTAGTTAGTTAGTTGGTAGGATTTGCTTGTGGTCGGGCGTTTCATGGGGTAGCATCTTAGATTTATTTGGCCACTTTATTCTCTCGAAGTATAATTCATTCTGTACTTTATAGCCAGGCTTAATGAACTAATTTTAAGATGAAATTTTTGCTTGCAATTATTCAATTACCTTTTAGGGCAAGTTTATTCGCATCAACTTTGATACCACTGGCTTCATCGCTGGCGCCAATATCGAGACTTGTATCCTTTTCTATATGATAACTTTTAATAAAATTATTGTGGCCAGCTATAAGAGCGTAAGTTTTGTTCTATTATTATTATTATTCCCAATCGCAGCCGGCCACTTTGCCTCTCTCACACTGCCAGTCTGTGTCCCGAATGCACTTATTTTTCAAATGGGCCAAATGCTGCAAGAGAGAGAAAGACGGAATGAGCGAGCGCTGGTTCGGCCGCAGGATGGCGAAATTTCATGGAAGAGCCCCCCCCCCCCCCCCGGTCGAGTGGATGAAGCACCGCGAAGCCGAAACGGGCCTGTAGATAGGGGGATGAGGATCTGCGCGACCGAGTGCCAATGAAAGAATTTTGCCTTTAGCCTTTTTATTTGTGCGTGCGGAGTGTGCTGTGTGTGTGTGTGTGTGTGTGTGTGTGTGTGTTTGTGCATTAGGCATTTCTTGGGACAAGCGTGTATAAACTGACCCGTGCTATTAGGACCAAAAATGTGTTGGGCCAGGCCCAATAAGTGCGTCCCGACACTTCCAAAAATGAATTCTATTGAAATGAAAAAATATTCATTGGAACCGTCTTTCGATTCTCCTTTCAAAAATCAATGTCATTTTTTCATATTTTTAATCAAACACGGGGAATCTAATGATTTGCAGTGTCCTAAGAAGTTTAAAAAATTATGCGAACTGATGGTCTGATCCAACAGAACAATTGGGTCTCAAATCGGAATTCTCGTTTTATTACAATATTTCTTACAATATCAAGAAAGTCTACTACAAGTAACAGATAGAGGTTCTCCACAGGGCTGCCAATCGACACTTGAAAGGATCCTGACATTTGGCATCGTGTTTACTATAAAATATGAAATAATTTAATAAAGATTTAGAATATTACAATCAAGCATACAAACCTTATAGATTTAGTATATTTAGATTTTTGCATAGAAACAGCTAGCATCTAAATTCATTAGCTTCCAATTTCACTTATACACGAAACATGGCAAATTAAGGTTACATCCGCCTGTGCCCTCGGCCATTTTAACTGAAATTCTCGTTTTCAGTCAGCTGCATTAATCTATTTGTCATATGTGAATGGGTATTAACTGACTCAAGTTAGTGACTGGAGGCCATTAACGTAAAGTGACACTTTGAGTGAGGTAGTTTTCCGGTGGAAATTCTCACAGTCTTATGAAGCGCTTTTAGAGCAAAGAAATAAAGGGCAAAGAAAAACTTTGCATTTCCCGAGAAAACCAAGGACGAGTATTAAAGGGAAACGTTTAATCTCTAAGGCTTTAAATGACTTCCTTATTGGCCTGGGTTTGGGCAGCCATACTATGTAGCAAAATTTTTCCTAGAATTATGATAATTATCGTCTGGTGTACTGAAAAGTACGGAGATACCAAGAAACTTAAGATGACTGCATGGACTGCTAGCACATGTTTGAGTGTCACTGTCACTGTAAAGTCTAAATCGATGACTAGTTGGCCCAAAACTAACTACTAGGCCTTCCTGAAAAACAATTCTGCTTATCTTGGATCGTAAAGATAAACCCACGTACAGAGCAGAAGTGTTAAGACAAGCGTGTACAAGACCCAGGCAATCCCTTACCCAGGCCACGTGTACATTCCTATCGCGGCGGGGGGAAGCGGGGAGGAGAGGCGGGCGCAAGGGAGTCAGGATAAAGTTTACACTGAAGTTGAGGCCTACAAGAGGAAGAGCCAATTCTAATGGAAAGGTACATGTAGAAGTTCCCTTTGACAAACGGCGTACTGCATATGTTCAAACGAATATAATTCATTTACGAGACCTGCACTACACAGACAAAATGTGCCACGTCACAAGAGTTTCCATGCATGACCTGGCATGAAAAGACTTGGCTAGGAACCATTACACATATGTAAGTAGAATTTAAAATTCTTTTTAAAATTTTATGATTAAATAAAAACTTAACCGGAATTTACATATGTACTTTTCTAAAATTCCAGATACGTTGATATCGATAAGCTACCGTTTTCTTCTATAACAAACAGATTGGCCTTCATTGTCAAGTAAGTCTTGTCTCGTACTCGTATATGTCGTATTTTTTGTAGGTTGAAAAAAATAATAAGCAGCCTAGTAATACTCTGAGCTCAGTGAAATATAAGAGAGGCGGGACGATCACCTTATTTATCAATTAATTTACAACAGCCAGTTGAGCAATCATAAGTAGGCAAAATTTACACTTCTAGGAAGAACAAATTTTACTAAAAGTTTCAATCAAAACATTTGGGAAAGAAATCTCGCACGACACATCGCCCACAGTACTAGAGACTTGGAGAAATACTATGTGAGTTTTCTGGGCAACTAATGTAATATATTACTGTTATAATTCGATAGTCGAATTATTTTTTTACCCAAAGCAGTGCTATTGCATAACTAAAGAACAGTATAAAAATGACAGCATTCTAGAACGAGAAACAAAGCTTACTGCAAAGGCAAACGCCGAAAGAAAAGCAGGGCAGAGTCAGCAGCAAAAAAGAAGCTCATCTGAATGGAAAGATGGGCGGTCAGCAAAGAGATAGGATCTCAAAAAATTGCAACTCCTAGTAACTGAAACTCAATTGCAATAAGTGTTTTGTTCTCTAGGGCATTATTAAAACAAGCAAGCCTGCCTGCAGTCAGCTAGTGAGAAAGTAAGTTGTTGCGGCACTATCGGGAAAGTGAAAATTGTACTCCATCTGACTCACACAAGCAGCAGCGTTGGGACAAACCTCGAGTATTTTAATTGTACAGTAAAATTTCATTGACAATGAAGCATTTATTAGAACAGCGACATTTAAATCTGTTTTCAAACAAATCAGACCGATTTCTCATGAGTTATTTTTCTTTTGTGCGCCCACGCACAGGTTCATCCGCATTCAAACTCGCCGCTGCATCCGTCATTTGGTTCACTTGCTGCTCACAAGCCGCAGCAGCAGCAGCAGCAGCAGCAGCAGCAGCAGCCGCTATCCGTGCAGGCAGTCAGTCTATTTGTGAATTTTCTGGTGGATCTGAAGAAAACCCGTCTGGCACAGGATTAAAGAGAAAGAGACGATCTGTTTTGGGTGAGTATTATCTGCTGTAGAAGTATTGTACACCAGAGTACTTGTGTTACCTGATAGAGCACAATTCAAAAGCAATGCAACAATCTCAGTGGCATTGTTGGGACACAAGCTACAAACGCAAAGAATAGTAAACACAGCCCAGCCTAGCTCAAGGCTAGTAATTTGTTGGGCATTTATTGGGACATTGCAGCCAGGCCTATTTTTTGAACAGCATTTGTTGGGTCGCACTTATTGGGACAATACTGATTCTAATCGCGACTACTTCTGAGTTCTGACTTTTCAAAACAGACCCAGCATTAGTTGAACACGTTCTATTAAAGGGTTCCTTTATAGCCTATTAATGATTACTAAAGCAAGCCTATCTTAATTGATTTCTTTTCCTCGCAGCTTCTGAAGTCAGCAACGCCAGCGACATGCCTAAGAGACAAGAATGCGCTTTAACGATCAGCAGCGAGCATTCTGATCTCGCCGCTGCATCCGTCATTTGGTTCACTTGCTGCTCACAAGCCGCAGCAGCAGCAGCAGCAGCAGCAGCCGCCGCTATCCGTGCAGGCAGTCAGTCTATTTGTGAATTTTCTGGTGGATCTGAAGAAAACCCGTCCGGCACAGGATTAAAGAGAAAGAGACGATCTGTTTTGGGTGAGTATTATCTGCTGTAGAAGTATTGTACACCAGAGTACTTGTGTTACCTGGTAGAGCACAATTCAAAAGCAATGCAACAATCTCAGTGGCATTGTTGGGACACAAGCTACAAACGCAAAGAATAGTAAACACAGCCCAGCCTAGCTCAAGGCTAGTAATTTGTTGGGCATTTATTGGGACATTGCAGCCAGGCCTATTTTTTGAACAGCATTTGTTGGGTCGCACTTATTGGGACAATACTGATTCTAATCGCGACTACTTCTGAGTTCTGACTTTTCAAAACAGACCCAGCATTAGTTGAACACGTTCTATTAAAGGGTTCCTTTATAGCCTATTAATGATTACTAAAGCAAGCCTATCTTAATTGATTTCTTTTCCTCGCAGATTCTGAAAGTCAGCCACGCCAGCGACATGCCTAAGAGACAAGAATGCGCTTTAACGATCAGCAGCGAGCATTCTGATCTCGCCGCTGCATCCGTCATTTGGTTCACTTGCTGCTCACAAGCCGCAGCAGCAGCAGCAGCAGCAGCAGCAGCAGCAGCAGCAGCAGCCGCTATCCGTGCAGGCAGTCAGTCTATTTGTGAATTTTCTGGTGGATCTGAAGAAAACCCGTCCGGCACAGGATTAAAGAGAAAGAGACGATCTGTTTTGGGTGAGTATTATCTGCTGTAGAAGTATTGTACACCAGAGTACTTGTGTTACCTGATAGAGCACAATTCAAAAGCAATGCAACAATCTCAGTGGCATTGTTGGGACACAAGCTACAAACGCAAAGAATAGTAAACACAGCCCAGCCTAGCTCAAGGCTAGTAATTTGTTGGGCATTTATTGGGACATTGCAGCCAGGCCTATTTTTTGAACAGCATTTGTTGGGTCGCACTTATTGGGACAATACTGATTCTAATCGCGACTACTTCTGAGTTCTGACTTTTCAAAACAGACCCAGCATTAGTTGAACACGTTCTATTAAAGGGTTCCTTTATAGCCTATTAATGATTACTAAAGCAAGCCTATCTTAATTGATTTCTTTTCCTCGCAGCTTCTGAAGTCAGCAACGCCAGCGACATGCCTAAGAGACAAGAATGCGCTTTAACGATCAGCAGCGAGCATTCTGATCTCGCCGCTGCATCCGTCATTTGGTTCACTTGCTGCTCACAAGCCGCAGCAGCAGCAGCAGCAGCAGCAGCAGCAGCAGCAGCCGCTATCCGTGCAGGCAGTCAGTCTATTTGTGAATTTTCTGGTGGATCTGAAGAAAACCCGTCTGGCACAGGATTAAAGAGAAAGAGACGATCTGTTTTGGGTGAGTATTATCTGCTGTAGAAGTATTGTACACCAGAGTACTTGTGTTACCTGGTAGAGCACAATTCAAAAGCAATGCAACAATCTCAGTGGCATTGTTGGGACACAAGCTACAAACGCAAAGAATAGTAAACACAGCCCAGCCTAGCTCAAGGCTAGTAATTTGTTGGGCATTTATTGGGACATTGCAGCCAGGCCTATTTTTTGAACAGCATTTGTTGGGTCGCACTTATTGGGACAATACTGATTCTAATCGCGACTACTTCTGAGTTCTGACTTTTCAAAACAGACCCAGCATTAGTTGAACACGTTCTATTAAAGGGTTCCTTTATAGCCTATTAATGATTACTAAAGCAAGCCTATCTTAATTGATTTCTTTTCCTCGCAGCTTCTGAAGTCAGCAACGCCAGCGACATGCCTAAGAGACAAGAATGCGCTTTAACGATCAGCAGCGAGCATTCTGATCTCGCCGCTGCATCCGTCATTTGGTTCACTTGCTGCTCACAAGCCGCAGCAGCAGCAGCAGCAGCAGCAGCAGCAGCCGCTATCCGTGCAGGCAGTCAGTCTATTTGTGAATTTTCTGGTGGATCTGAAGAAAACCCGTCTGGCACAGGATTAAAGAGAAAGAGACGATCTGTTTTGGGTGAGTATTATCTGCTGTAGAAGTATTGTACACCAGAGTACTTGTGTTACCTGATAGAGCACAATTCAAAAGCAATGCAACAATCTCAGTGGCATTGTTGGGACACAAGCTACAAACGCAAAAATAGTAAACACAGCCCAGCCTAGCTCAAGGCTAGTAATTTGTTGGGCATTTATTGGGACATTGCAGCCAGGCCTATTTTTTGAACAGCATTTGTTGGGTCGCACTTATTGGGACAATACTGATTCTAATCGCGACTACTTCTGAGTTCTGACTTTTCAAAACAGACCCAGCATTAGTTGAACACGTTCTATTAAAGGGTTCCTTTATAGCCTATTAATGATTACTAAAGCAAGCCTATCTTAATTGATTTCTTTTCCTCGCAGATTCTGAAGTCAGCAACGCCAGCGACATGCCTAAGAGACAAGAATGCGCTTTAACGATCAGCAGCGAGCATTCTGATCTCGCCGCTGCATCCGTCATTTGGTTCACTTGCTGCTCACAAGCCGCAGCAGCAGCAGCAGCAGCAGCAGCAGCAGCAGCCGCTATCCGTGCAGGCAGTCAGTCTATTTGTGAATTTTCTGGTGGATCTGAAGAAAACCCGTCTGGCACAGGATTAAAGAGAAAGAGACGATCTGTTTTGGGTGAGTATTATCTGCTGTAGAAGTATTGTACACCAGAGTACTTGTGTTACCTGGTAGAGCACAATTCAAAAGCAATGCAACAATCTCAGTGGCATTGTTGGGACACAAGCTACAAACGCAATAATAGTAAACACAGCCCAGCCTAGCTCAAGGCTAGTAATTTGTTGGGCATTTATTGGGACATTGCAGCCAGGCCTATTTTTTGAACAGCATTTGTTGGGTCGCACTTATTGGGACAATACTGATTCTAATCGCGACTACTTCTGAGTTCTGACTTTTCAAAACAGACCCAGCATTAGTTGAACACGTTCTATTAAAGGGTTCCTTTATAGCCTATTAATGATTACTAAAGCAAGCCTATCTTAATTGATTTCTTTTCCTCGCAGCTTCTGAAGTCAGCAACGCCAGCGACATGCCTAAGAGACAAGAATGCGCTTTAACGATCAGCAGCGAGCATTCTGATCTCGCCGCTGCATCCGTCATTTGGTTCACTTGCTGCTCACAAGCCGCAGCAGCAGCAGCAGCAGCAGCAGCAGCAGCAGCAGCAGCCGCTATCCGTGCAGGCAGTCAGTCTATTTGTGAATTTTCTGGTGGATCTGAAGAAAACCCGTCCGGCACAGGATTAAAGAGAAAGAGACGATCTGTTTTGGGTGAGTATTATCTGCTGTAGAAGTATTGTACACCAGAGTACTTGTGTTACCTGGTAGAGCACAATTCAAAAGCAATGCAACAATCTCAGTGGCATTGTTGGGACACAAGCTACAAACGCAAAGAATAGTAAACACAGCCCAGCCTAGCTCAAGGCTAGTAATTTGTTGGGCATTTATTGGGACATTGCAGCCAGGCCTATTTTTTGAACAGCATTTGTTGGGTCGCACTTATTGGGACAATACTGATTCTAATCGCGACTACTTCTGAGTTCTGACTTTTCAAAACAGACCCAGCATTAGTTGAACACGTTCTATTAAAGGGTTCCTTTATAGCCTATTAATGATTACTAAAGCAAGCCTATCTTAATTGATTTCTTTTCCTCGCAGATTCTGAAGTCAGCAACGCCAGCGACATGCCTAAGAGACAAGAATGCGCTTTAACGATCAGCAGCGAGCATTCTGATCTCGCCGCTGCATCCGTCATTTGGTTCACTTGCTGCTCACAAGCCGCAGCAGCAGCAGCAGCAGCAGCAGCAGCAGCAGCAGCAGCCGCTATCCGTGCAGGCAGTCAGTCTATTTGTGAATTTTCTGGTGGATCTGAAGAAAACCCGTCCGGCACAGGATTAAAGAGAAAGAGACGATCTGTTTTGGGTGAGTATTATCTGCTGTAGAAGTATTGTACACCAGAGTACTTGTGTTACCTGGTAGAGCACAATTCAAAAGCAATGCAACAATCTCAGTGGCATTGTTGGGACACAAGCTACAAACGCAAAGAATAGTAAACACAGCCCAGCCTAGCTCAAGGCTAGTAATTTGTTGGGCATTTATTGGGACATTGCAGCCAGGCCTATTTTTTGAACAGCATTTGTTGGGTCGCACTTATTGGGACAATACTGATTCTAATCGCGACTACTTCTGAGTTCTGACTTTTCAAAACAGACCCAGCATTAGTTGAACACGTTCTATTAAAGGGTTCCTTTATAGCATATTAATGATTACTAAAGCAAGCCTATCTTAATTGATTTCTTTTCCTCGCAGATTCTGAAGTCAGCAACGCCAGCGACATGCCTAAGAGACAAGAATGCGCTTTAACGATCAGCAGCGAGCATTCTGATCTCGCCGCTGCATCCGTCATTTGGTTCACTTGCTGCTCACAAGCCGCTGCAGCAGCAGCAGCAGCAGCAGCAGCAGCAGCAGCAGCAGCCGCTATCCGTGCAGGCAGTCAGTCTATTTGTGAATTTTCTGGTGGATCTGAAGAAAACCCGTCCGGCACAGGATTAAAGAGAAAGAGACGATCTGTTTTGGGTGAGTATTATCTGCTGTAGAAGTATTGTACACCAGAGTACTTGTGTTACTTGGTAGAGCACAATTCAAAAGCAATGCAACAATCTCAGTGGCATTGTTGGGACACAAGCTACAAACGCAAAGAATAGTAAACACAGCCCAGCCTAGCTCAAGGCTAGTAATTTGTTGGGCATTTATTGGGACATTGCAGCCAGGCCTATTTTTTGAACAGCATTTGTTGGGTCGCACTTATTGGGACAATACTGATTCTAATCGCGACTACTTCTGAGTTCTGACTTTTCAAAACAGACCCAGCATTAGTTGAACACGTTCTATTAAAGGGTTCCTTTATAGCCTATTAATGATTACTAAAGCAAGCCTATCTTAATTGATTTCTTTTCCTCGCAGATTCTGAAGTCAGCAACGCCAGCGACATGCCTAAGAGACAAGAATGCGCTTTAACGATCAGCAGCGAGCATTCTGATCTCGCCGCTGCATCCGTCATTTGGTTCACTTGCTGCTGCCAAGCTGCAGCAGCAGCAGCAGCCGCTATCTGTGCAGCAGTCAGTTAATTCATGAGTTTTCTGGCGGAGCTGGTTATTTTTTAATTTTCTGAATCGAGAAGCCGATTAACTGTTGTGTGCTTCACTGGAATATTATTTAGAGGACGCATTTTTTGCAGTCTGTTTCTAATAAAATCCGGTGCAATGACCGCGGTAGAGCTCTAGCATTTGCTTTTTATAGTATTTGTGTATATTCTTTTTCAAGCTATGCTGGAATTGTTGGGACAGCCCTATCCACACTGGCTATGGTGGAATTGTTGGGACAGCCCTATCCACACTGGCTATGGTGGAATTGTTGGGACAGCCCTATCCACACTGGCTATGGTGGAATTGTTGGGACAGCCCCATACTATAGTGTGTGCTGGCTTCTGCTATAGTGTGGTTCATTTCCGCATCCTTTTACGTAGCATTCTGTGGGTCCGAATAGCTGACATGTACCTTTTGAGTAATTCTAGTGATTGTGTCATAATCAATAAAGTACATTTTTATGAACAGTGGAGTTTCGCTACAGAATTGTTTTTTCCCAGTGGCACTAAATGTAGCAAATTTTGTTTATTCAGATCGTAAAATTTTTTTGATATGTGTCAATGTCGTTTGTCTTCGATAACCTTAAAGTCCCTTGCCATTTACCATCCTGTCTTCTATAATCTATGATCGCTGAAATTATCTGGTGAAATTTGACGCGCTGATATTATTGCCTTAAGTGGAATTCAGCAAGACACCAGGGTTTTTTAATTCTGTTTTAGACAAGTATACATGTACAATCTGTTGTGAGTTCAATGCACCTCGAAAAATGCTTTCCAACTGTTTTCAGTAAGCCAAAAGCATGTTGTCAATAAAAATCTATTTGGTGGGTTGAAAATTGCCTGTGTGGGGACGTGTGTGTGTGTGATTTTTCGTGTGTCGGAGCAGTCCCAATATGTGCAAGTTTTTGCACACTTGGCCAATAAGTGCCTCGTGCACGTTTGTGTGTGTGTGTGTGTGTGATAATGCTGAAGGACTGTTGCTTCTGCTGTTGCTGCGTCCTTGCTTGCTTGTCTACCAGAAAAGAATGAAGTTACTGGGGAGAGGACCGCAGCACCTTTGCCTAGCTAGTCGTTTCTGTTTCTGTCGTCTTCTAAGCCGTGTTGGTTTGGTTTGCTCTGTTTCTGGGGCGATCAACACCTCATTTTTGTGAATCTGCTGGGACACTAAATGGCTTGCTTATCCTTGTGAGGTGTCAGTTTCTTTTTGTGCCCGTCTATCTATCTATCTATCTATCTATCTATCTATCTATCTATCTATCTATCTATCTATCTATCTATCTATCTATCTATCTATCTATCTATCTATCTATCTATCTATCTATCTATCTATCTATCTATCTATCTATCTATCTATCTATCTATCTATCTATCTATCTATCTATCTATCTATCTATATATCGATCTATCTATCTATCTATCTATCTATCTATCTATCTATCTATCTATCTATCTATCTATCTATCTATCTATCTATCTATCTATATATCTATCTATCTATCTATCTATCTATCTATCTATCTATCTATCTATCTATCTATCTATCTATCTATCTATCTATCTATCCATCCATCTATCTATCTATCTATCCATCCATCTATCTATCCATCTATCTATCTATCTATCTATCTATTATCTTTTTTGCTAATCGAGATCTTTATCTTATTGGTTGGCTTTCTCTGCTAGTTCAGTTTTAGCATTAGAAAAAATGTAATTGTCTAGTATGTGTGGATATTCTAAGCCACAATTGACTGAGGGATGACTCACTCAGTGCAGTTTCCAATTATTATTCCCAAAAGTTGTTACCGTCTAGCTGAAATCACTTTGTCACTAAAACGCCTCTGAATTGGCTGACAACCCTTAAGGGAGTCAGCAAGCTACCGAGGAGTTGCACTCAGTCTGCCAGTCTGTCTGCCAGTCCTGGCGCTTACTACATCATCTTTCCCGGATTTTTTAAAGTAGAACTTCATCAGCCAGCTAGATTAGATAGGCGTTAGCTAGCGTTCTGCTAGGTATTGCATTATCGCATTGTAATGTTCAGTCGAGTATATTGGCACATTCCCTGTCTGCGGCATGCTGTATCTTTAGCTAGTCCAGTTTCTTCCCGCTCTCCTCTCTCTGCCTGTCTGCCCCCCTTTCTTAACGTTCATTCTTACTTATCCCGAAGGGATACCCTCCGAAAGGAAGGCTGTACCGGGGTATGGATAGACCTGACAGACAGGAGAGCATAACGGAGGGCAGTACCGCCTTGGTAATGGGTGCAGCAATATGGGAATTAGTAGGTGGATCCTGAAGGGTCGGGGGTGGGTACACAGGAGATCCACAAGTTGGTAGGCGGCAACCTCCCTCAGGTAACCTTCATCACCCCTCTCTCTCTCTTCGGTCTGGAAAGATTTTGGCCCAGCTTCGTTCTGAATTTCCTCATCTCGACCTCGTCTGTGCACCAACCCCTTCCCACAAGTCAGAATAATTAGTCATGCCTTTCTTCTGCTTTTAGTCCTAGTTGCTGTTTAACTGTCTACTTGACCTATGCCATGTGTGGAAATAGTTTTGTATGCCTTTGGCTGAAAATTTTCTTATTTGTTGCATATCCTTCCCTTGTTCATAGACTCGCTTACTTTATCATTGAAATATTGAACACTGATAATTGAATCATTTTAAACTAAAACGGGAGCTGTAACATGTGATCAACTTGTGCTGTAATTGCAACCGGAACTGTAACGTGATTAAACTTGTGCTGTAATTGCAACCGGAACTGTAACGTGATTAAACTTGTGCTGTAATTGCAACCGGAACTGTAACGTGATTAAACTTGTGCTGTAATTGCAACCGGAACTGTAACGTGATTAAACTTGTGCTGTAATTGCAACCGGAACTGTAACGTGATTAAACTTGTGCTGTAATTGCAACCGGAACTGTAACGTGATTAAACTTGTGCTGTAATTGCAACCGGAACTGTAACGTGATTGGACTTGTGCTGTGATTGCAACCGGAACTGTAACGTGATTGGACTTGTGCTGTGATTGCAGCAGGAACTGTAACGTGATTGGACTTGTGCTGTGATTGCAACCGGAACTGTAACGTGATTAAACTTGTGCTGTAATTGCAACCGGAACTGTAACGTGATTAAACTTGTGCTGTAATTGCAACCGGAACTGTAACGTGATTAAACTTGTGCTGTAATTGCAACCGGAACTGTAACGTGATTAAACTTGTGCTGTAATTGCAACCGGAACTGTACGCTCGTAACGTGATTGGACTTGTGCTGTGATTGCAGCAGGAACTGTAACGTGATTGGACTTGTGCTGTGATTGCAGCAGGAACTGTAACGTGATTGGACTTGTGCTGTGATTGCAGCAGGAACTGTAACGTGATTGGACTTGTGCTGTGATTGCAGCAGGTACTGTAACGTGATTGGACTTGTGCTGTGATTGCAGCAGGAACTGTAACGTGATTGGACTTGTGCTGTGATTGCAGCAGGAACTGTAACGTGATTGGACTTGTGCTGTGATTGCAGCAGGAACTGTAACGTGATTGGACTTGTGCTGTGATTGCAGCAGGAACTGTAACGTGACAGTTCCAGTTACAGTTCCAATCACATGTGATTAAACTTGTGGTCCACTTGGGTAAAGCTATTCGTAGTTTAAAAATCCCTGCGCTATTTATTCTGAACTAAATAGAGGCCAGTGTTTTTAGCCTGATGCATAACGCAGGTGAAAAGCTTTAACTAATAGATGCATTCTTTCTGGTAACTTTTTTCGGTGCAAACACAGGAAAAAGTAATGTGTTTGTTAAAAGTTTTTCAATTCCATTAGTCACACGCATCGGTAGAATCTATTAGTTAGTGCAATAGGAAGCTATTTTTCTGGCCTATAGGGAAATGTAAAAGCTCTCAGTTTTCCTAAAGCAAATAGTCGTCAAATCAGCTTCTCGTAGTTTTTTTCTGCGCTAGGAAAAGGAAAAGTTTTAAAACAGCTGCTGCAACACGTTCGCCATAGCTGATCTATCCATCTGGACTTTCTCTTCAACCAGATGTTTACCAACTATTTGTCATGGTGTGACCAAAAGCATTCCACGCGCACTGCTATGTGCAGAACTAATTTTTGTGGCGCGGCAGCTAACTGAAATGATGCGTTTATTTATAGCTATGGAAATTCAACTAGTCGTAGGGCCTATTCGCAGATTCAGGCTAGTTGCCATATATAGTCAGTCACACGTGACACAATATTAGTTCACTAAGTTGGGCATCCGGAATTCTGCTGCTCTTCTGTCTTTCCTGGCTGGTATTCATGCAATGCTTATATGCTTGGCTACAAGAGTGGACAGTTTTCTAATGTTTAATACTAATATCCAGATTTTCCAAGAGGAGAGGATATACTGTAGTTTGCCTCCGCGAATTGGCAAAAATGCCAAGAATGCGCAACGGAAGACGTATTGGCGACCTTTAATAGCTCTGCAGCCGCACTATGCCGGAATTCGCGATTTCGGTTTTGAACTTTTTTTAGAGTGACGTTTTCTCTTCGCTATTGGTTGTAGCGCTCCATTCCAGGTGTGCCTGTGGGCCGCCTGTTGTCCTTGGGAGGGGGGGACTGTCATACACTACTAGCTAGTCCGGGTCCAATGGGGCTTGAAAATATTTACAAGGAAGTTAGTGGAAGGAGAGAGAGAGATGGTTGCTAGGGGAAAGGGGGAGGCAGACCATTTCCACAACCTTGTTTTACAAGCCTGTACCATCCATATACATGTACGGCATAGGGTTAGGGGATATTTCAAAATTCAGCCGTTCCTAGCTAATTAATCAATTCTTATATTTATAATCTCCTGCAATCGTAAAATTGATTATAAGCAGGTTTTTAAGGGTTTAAAAAGGCTTAGCCCTGAAATTCGTGGCAATGGCCCTCAGCGCTCAGTGATCGAATTTATTAGTTCTGTTCTTAGACGTAAATCTTTCTAAAATTCCTTATCCCACGTTAGATCTGAAAACGATGTTTGTATTCCGCTAGCACACGGTTCCCGGTGTACTTTAGAACTCCGCGTGCGTTTAGCTGTTTCATTTCTTTGGGTGTGTTTATCATTGAATTCGCCAGGACCTCATCCACTCTCTATCCGTTCGCGCTGACAAACTGTTTATTGATTTTCCATAGGGAGATGAGACAGCGTGGCGTTCTGACTGTCAATCTTTTATGCAACTCGGATTTAAAAAAAAATATATTAAAGTATTGTCTGCTTTGAAGCTTTTGTAAAGGTATTTATGGCTGATGGTCAAGTTCGAGGTTGATACGCAGGAAGGTTCTGTATCGTTTAGGAGTAAAATCGAACCTAAATCAGTTTTCCATTCTCTCTCGAGTGGGTCTTTCTTTGGTATGCCCCTGCGTATTTTGCAGTGCACATCGTGATGATTTATCCGAGTGATGCCTATCTTGATGATTATCCGAGTGATTTCTGTCATGACGATTATTCGAATGATGCCTATCATGATGATTATCCGAGTGATTTCTGTCATGATGATTATCCGAGTGATGCCTATCATGATGATTATCCGAGTGATTTCTGTCATGATGATTATCCGAGTGATTTCTGTCATGATGATTATCCGAGTGATGCGCGTCATGATTATTATCCGAGTGATGCCTATCATGATGATTATCCGAGTGATTTCTGTCATGACGATTATTCGAGTGATGCCTATCATGATGATTATCCGAGTGATGCGCGTCATGATTATTATCCGAGTGATGCCTATCATGATGATTATCCGAGTGATTTCTGTCATGACGATTATTCGAGTGATGCCTATCATGATGATTATCCGAGTGATGCGCGTCAATATTATTATCCGAGTGATGCCTATCATGATGATTATCCGAGTGATTTCTGTCATGACGATTATTCGAGTGATGCCTATCATGATGATTATCCGAGTGATTTCTGTCATGACGATTATTCGAGTGATGCCTATCATGATGATTATCCGAGTGATGCGCGTCATGATTATTATCCGAGTGATGCCTATCATGATGATTATCCGAGTGATTTCTGTCATGACGATTATTCGAGTGATGCCTATCATGATGATTATCCGAGTGATGCGCGTCATGATTATTATCCGAGTGATGCCTATCATGATGATTATCCGAGTGATTTCTGTCATGACGATTATTCGAGTGATGCCTATCATGATGATTATCCGAGTGATGCGCGTCATGATTATTATCCGAGTGATGCCTATCATGATGATTATCCGAGTGATGCCTATCATGATGATTATCCGAGTGATGCGCGTCATGATTATTATCCGAGTGATGCCTATCATGATGATTATCCGAGTGATGCCTATCGTGATGATTATCCGAGTGATGCCTATCATGATGATTATCCGAGTAATGCCCGTCATGATTATTATCCGAGTGATGCCTATGATGATGATTTTCCGAGTGATGCCCGTCATGATGATTATTCGATTGATGCCTCTCATGATTATATGAGTAATGCCCGTCATGATGATTATCCTAGCGGTATCCGGAATGCATATGATAATGACTATCAGTTATACACTTGATAATTATGATATTCTTTTAATTCAAATCAATCGGTCTATATTCCTTACATCGCCATGGTAACAAACTAACGCAACTACGTAGACCTGCTAGAAAAGGCGCGAGTTATTCAACAAGCAAAGGACGAGCGCTGCTTTCACATATTCTATCAGCTTTTGTCAAGCCGCGATGAGGACCTGCGCAGTCAGCTATTGCTTGAGCAGCCGTCAGCTTATAAGTATTTGAGCAACGGTCAGCTGCCCGTCCCTGGAGTTGACGATAATGCCGCGTTTGAAGAGACTCTGCAGGCCATGGACATCATGGGCATCGCTCAGGAGGAGCGAGTTTGTAAGTTGGCCGACACTGCAGCTGCTTTGAGAGGGGTTTCTTCGGTAGGTTTATCGTTTGTCTTCAGTAGGTTTATCGTTTGTCTTCAGTAGGTTTATCTTTTGTCTTCGGTAGGTTTATCGTTTGTCTTCAGTAGGTTTATCTTTTGTCTTCGGTAGGTTTATCGTTTGTCTTCAGTAGGTTTATCGTTTGTCTTCAGTAGGTTTATTGTCTGTCTACAGTATGTTCATCAACGATTTAGGTCGATTTATCATATAATTCAGTAGGTTTATCATGGACTTCGGTAGGTTAATAATAGACTTCGGTAGGTTTATCATGGACTTCGGTAGGTTAATAATAGACTTCGGTAGGTTTATCATGGACTTCGGTAGGTTTATCATGGACTTCGGTAGGTTTAATTTGGACTTCGGTAGATTCATCATAGACTTCGGTAGATTCATCATAGACTTCGGTAGATTCATCATAGAATTCGGTAGATTCATCATAGACTTCGGTAGATTCATCATAGACTTCGGTAGGTTTATCATAGACTTCGGTAGGTTTATAATAGACTTCGGTAGGTTTATCATGGACTTCGGTAGGTTTATCATACACTTCGGTAGGTTTATCATTGACTTCGGTAGGTTTAATCCTACACTCGTATGCAGACTTCGATAGCAATTTCTTATCTGTAATGACTAAGCGCTATCTCGTAAGCTTGAACATTCCAAGATTGAGTGATAGGATTTACATGTACAGACTGGGCACCCTTAGAGTTCAGATATATTGATTTATGCCGCTATGCATTTTTATGTCTTCCATCTTGCACCGAGTTCTAGGGAAGGTTTCAAATCTCAGTAATCTGCGAGGAATTCTTTTGATTTCCATTCGGATTTGCTTCAAAATAAAAATTTTAATGCGCATGACTCATTCTTTTAGAGCACTGAGCATCTATACCGTTCATATATAAGTATCGAATGATAAATATTAAAACTAGCCCAATATTCTCAACAGTTATACTTTCTGTCTTCTATTTACACTACTTATCTCAGTAGGCTAGTGCGAAATCAATCGGTAAAATCTGCTAGGTCATGCGCACAATTGCAGCCATATTTCGCGTCATCAGCGCCGTCCTACAGTTGGGCTCGATGGTGTTCAAGCAGGACAGGAATGCCGACCAGGCCAGCATGCCTGACAGCTCGGGTGAGATGAGGCGCTTTATATTTTTGCATCCCAACTGTCAGTGACCGACTTTTAAGCGCTGGATTTTAGTGCCACTATACCGCTGCAAGCGAAATTTTGTCCTGAGAATCTTTTGTCACTAAAAAGGGGAAGGGGCAGTTGACCCTCTTGACCTTCCCTGGATTGCTCCCCCATTGTAGTTGGTGACCCTAGCGACTCTTTGACGTGAGTTGCAGAATCGTGGAAGAGTCGCGAAAAATTTGTCCAAGAGTCGACTCAAGTAGTCTAAATAGAGTTATGCGACTGCGAAATTCGATTCAAATTCATTAAGTGACGCAGATGCGCTTTAGAAGCAAAACTCAGTGATTCTGCAGCGACTCCAGCACGCCTCAGATACGACTCAGAGGCAAACAATAAAACGCCTCAAATTGACTCCTAAGCGACTATTTGATGACTTTTTGGCGATTTGAACCGTGACATTTCGTAGTTTTAGAGTCTTCTAGAGTCACTGCTTTCCTATTTTACCTGAGTTACCTGCAAGTGACTCTAGGGTGCTTGTATCGGTCACTTACAGTGAATGCATCAAACTACATAAAAATTCATCTCGAGCCTCTCTTCCAACCCAACACGCCCCGGCCAGTGGCCCAGAAGGCCTGCCACCTGCTCGGCCTGCAGGTCAACGATCTCGTGCGCGCCTTCCTCAGGCCGCGCATTCGCGTAGGCCGCGAATTTGTTAACAAATCGCAGAGCCAAGAACAGGCAGTGTTCGCCGTGGAAGCCATCTCCAAGGCCATCTACGAGAGGCTGTTCCGCTGGCTAGTGACCAGAATCAATCGGTCATTGGACCGCAGCAAAGCTCGTCAAAGTGCTCACTTTATTGGCATCCTGGACATTGCCGGCTTTGAAATATTCGAGCTGAATAGTTTCGAACAGCTGTGCATCAACTACACCAACGAGAAGCTGCAGCAGCTGTTTAACCACACGATGTTCATCCTGGAACAGGAGGAGTACCAGAAAGAGGGCATCGAATGGAAATTCATCGACTTTGGTTTGGACTTGCAGCCAACAATCGATCTGATTGAGAAGACGCCAATGATTGACAAGCAACAGATGGGCATCTTCGCCATCCTAGACGAAGAGTGCTGGTTCCCCAAGGCTACGGATAAGAGCTTCGTTGAGAAGCTGCAGAGAAATTTCGACCAGCACCCGAAATTCGCTAAGGCCAGTTTAAAGAAAAGCGCAATCAACGGTTTCTCCGTTCTTCACTACGCCGGCAGAGTGGATTACTCAGCCGACAACTGGCTACAGAAGAATCAGGATCCGCTCAATGAGAATGTCGTAGCCGTGTTGCAAAATTCTTCCGATCAGTTTGTTGCGAGCCTGTGGAAAGGTGTTGATAATGTTGTTGGCCTGGCAGCTCAGGCAGCCAGCGAGACTGTGTTCGGTCAGCGCACCAAGAAGGGCATGTTCAGGACAGTCGGCCAGCTGTACAAAGAGCAGCTAGCCAGGCTGATGTCCGTGTTGAACAATACATCGCCTAATTTTGTTCGCTGCATCATACCGAACCACGAGAAACGGGCTGGCCGCTTGGACAGTGTGCTTGTGCTGGAGCAGCTGCGCTGCAACGGCGTACTGGAAGGCATCCGGATCTGTCGCCAAGGCTACCCAAATAGAATTCTATTTCACGAGTTCAAGCAGCGCTACGAGATTCTCTGCCCTGGCGCCATACCCAAAGGCTTTATGGACGGTCGGCAGGCTGTTGAACGAATGGTCCGCAGTCTGGAATTAGACTCGACGCTCTACCGTATTGGCCAGAGCAAAGTGTTCTTCCGGGCCGGGGTAGTCGCCTTCCTTGAGGAGGAGCGGGACAAACGACTGGCCGAATATATTGTCGGCTTTCAGGTGAGTCTTGCCTGGGATGTGTGCTCCTTTAGTCTGGAATTTATTAATGTTTTATGCGATCTTACTGGTGCGGTAAGCTTGACCGCCAAGTTTGGCTCAATGCTCAGTTTGCTCTTTGACACTTAATTAGGCGCCTTGACACTCAATGTGGCGCCTCGAAATTGGCGCCTTGACACTCAATGTGGCGCCTCGAAATTGGCGCCTTGACACTCAATGGGGTGCCTCGAAATTGGCGCCTTGACACTCAATATGGCGCCTCAAAAACACTCAATATGGCGCCCCAACAACACTTAATATGGCGCCCAACAACACTCAATATGGCGCCTCAAAAACACTCAATATGGCGCCCCAACAACACTCAATGTGGCGCCTCAAAAACACTCAATATGGGGCCTCAAAAACACTCAATATGGCGCCCCAACAACACTCAATATGGCGCCTCAAAAACACTCAATATGGCGCCCCAACAACACTCAATATGACGCCTCAATAACACAATATGGCGCCCCGACAACACTCAATATGGCGCCCAAACAACACTCAATATGGCGCCTCAAAAACACTCAATATGGCGCCCCGACAACACTCAATATGGCGCCCCAACAACACTCAATATGGCGTCCCGACAACACTCAATATGGCGCCCCAACAACGCTCATTATGGCGCCCCAACAACACTCAATATGGCGCCTCAATAACGCAATATGGCGCCCCGACAACACTCAATATGGCGCCCCAATAACACTCAATATGGCGCCTCAATAACACTCAATATGGCGCCTCAATAACACAATATGGCGCCCCAACAACACTAAATATGGCGCCCCGACAACACTCAATATGGCGCCCAAACAACACTCAATATGGCGCCCCAACAACACTCAATATGGCGCCCCAACAACGCTCAATATGGCGCCTCAATAACACAATATGGCGCCCCGACAACACTCAATATGGCGCCCCAACAACACTCAATATGGCGCCCCAACAACACTCAATATGGTGCCCCAACAACACTCAATATGGCGCCCCAACAACGCTCAATATGGCGCCTCAATAACACAATATGGCACCCCGACAACACTCAATATGGCGCCCCGACAACACTCAATATGGCGCCCAAACAACACTCAATATGGCGCCCCAACAACACTCAATATGGCGCCCCAACAACGCTCAATATGGCGCCTCAATAACACAATATGGCGCCCCGACAACACTCAATATGGCGCCCCAACAACACTCAATATGGCGCCCCAACAACACTCAATATGGTGCCCCAACAACACTCAATATGGCGCCCCAACAACGCTCAATATGGCGCCTCAATAACACAATATGGCACCCCGACAACACTCAATATGGCGCCCCGACAACACTCAATATGGCGCCCAAACAACACTCAATATGGCGCCCCAACAACACTCAATATGGCGCCCCAACAACGCTCAATATGGCGCCTCAATAACACAATATGGCGCCCCGACAACACTCAATATGGCGCCCCAACAACACTCAATATGGCGCCCCAACAACACTCAATATGGTGCCCCAACAACACTCAATATGGCGCCCCAACAACGCTCAATATGGCGCCTCAATAACACAATATGGCATCCCGACAACACTCAATATGGCGCCCCAACAACACTCAATATGGCGCCCCGACAACACTCAATATGGCGCCCAAACAACACTCAATATGGCGCCCAAACAACACTCAATATGGTGCCCCGACAACACTCAATATGGCGCCTAAACAACACTCAATATGGCGCTCAGTTATGCATTAACTGGTCCTAGAGCGCTCAAAACTATTTACTATTTCAACGGCCTGGCCCGCCGCACATTGCAGGCTTGCGCCCGCGGCTTCCTGGCCCGCCGAGCCTGCCAGAAACGCATCCAACAGTCCAACGCTAGCCGGGTTATCCAGCGCAATTGCACCGCCTATCTGCGATTGCGCAACTGGGCCTGGTGGCGCCTCTACACCAAAGTCAGGCCTCTGCTTCAGGTGAGTGCTGTACTTTTGTCTCTGCCTTGTCTTTTAAGTGCTGATTAAGTCACTAACTAATGTGAACCCAGTAGAACCCATCTGAACCCACTAGAACAGATACAGTATGAACCCACTAGAAACGATACCCACTAGAACCTATATGAAGCCACTAGGACTGATATGAAGCCACTAGGACTGATATGAAGCCACTAGGACTGATATGAAGCCACTAGGACTGATATGAAGCCACTAGGACTGATATGAAGCCACTAGGACTGATATGAAGCCACTAGGACTGATATGAAGCCACTAGGACTGATATGAAGCCACTAGGACTGATATGAACCCACTAGGACTGATATGAACCCACTAGGACTGATATGAACCCACTAGGACTGATATGAACCCACTAGGACTGATATCAACCCACGAGAACCAGTATGAACCCACTAGGGCTGATATGAACCCACGAGAACCAGTATGAACCCACTAGGGCTGATATGAACCCACGAGAACCAGTATGAACCCACTAGGGCTGATATGAACCCACGAGAACCAGTATGAACCCACTAGGGCTGATATGAACCCACGAGAACCGATATGAACCCACCAGAACCGATATGAGCCCACCAGAACCGATCTGAACCAACGAGAACCTGTTTAATTTCACGGGAGCGGTTGAAACCCACAGAAACCCATGTAAACCTACCGCAACCGTTTAAAACCATCGTATCATTTGTATCGTAATGAAACTCTAAGTTCCATCACAACCAGTAGCATATGCAATCTAACCCAGTCAAAACCTCTCTCCGCGTCCTCCGCGCCCGTAGGTGACTCGCCAGGAGGAGGTGGTGCAGGCCAAGGACGCCGAGATCCGTCAACTGCGCGAGGCCGGGGACCGGGCCGCTACCGAGCTGGCCGACTACAAGCAGTCCTATGCGCAGCTGTCTGCCGAGAGCCACGCTATGCGTGACGAACTGCAGCGGGAGCGGGACAGCCTGGCCGAGGCCGAGGACGCCAGGGAGAAGTTGAGCGCCAAATCTGCCGAGCTGTCCGCTCTGCTAGAGGAGCTGCGCCTGCAACTAGAAGAAGAATACGCCAAATGCGGCCGGCTAGAGAGCGAGCGGCGGGCCGGGCAGCAGCTGCTGGCCGACACGGAGGAGCAGCTTGAAGCATCCGAGGAAGCCAAGCAGAAGGCGCAGGTTTGTAGACGCGCTTGTTATGGAAGTTTTTGCGTAAAATGGCTAATCCTCAGGCTGAGCAGCCAGCCTCCCAGATCCTCAGGCTGAGCAGCCAGCCTCCCAGATCCTCAGGCTGAACAGCCAGCCTCCCAGATCTTCAGGCTGAGCAGCCAGCCTCTCAGATCCTCAGACTGAGCAGCCAGCCTCTCAGATCCTCAGACTGAGCAGCCAGCCTCCCAGATTCTCAGGCTGAGCAGCCAGCCTCCCAGATCCTCAGACTGAGCAGCCAGCCTCCCAGATTCTCAGGCTGAGCAGCCAGCCTCCCAGATTCTCAGGCTGAGCAGCCAGCCTCCCAGATCCTCAGACTGAGCAGCCAGCCTCCCAGATCCTCAGGCTGAGCAGCCAGCCTCTCAGATCCTCAGGCTGAGCAGCCAGCCTCTCAGATCCTCAGACTGAGCAGCCAGCCTCCCAGATTCTCAGACTGAGCATCCAGCCTCCCAGATCCTCAGGCTGAACAGCCAGCCTCCCAGATCCTCAGGCTGAGCAGCCAGCCTCCCAGATCCTCAGACTGAGCAGCCAGCCTCCCAGATCCTCAGACTGAGCATCCAGCCTCCCAGATCCTCAGGCTGAACAGCCAGCCTCCCAGATCCTCAGACTGAGCAGCCAGCCTCCCAGATCCTCAGGCTGAGCAGCCAGCCTCCCAGATCCTCAGGCTGAGCAGCCAGCCTCCCAGATCCTCAGGCTGAGCAGCCAGCCTCCCAGATCCTCATATCCCGGCCCCTTTCCCCGCAGATGGAGAAGTTGGCCCTTGAGGCGCGCGTACGCGAGCTGGAGTCGCGCACGGCCAGTCTAGACGACCAGTCGCAGAAGCTGGCAGTTGAGAAGCGCTCGCTAGAAGAGCGGCTGTCGGAGATCAGCTCCGACCTGGCCGAGGAGGAGGAGCGCGGCCGGACACTGGCCAAGCTGAAGGCCAAGCACGAGAGCATAATCAAAGAGCTGGAAGAGCGCCTGCAGCATGAAAAGGATTCGCGACAGGTGAGCGAAGTTGCTAATAAATTTGAACTTGGCTGTTTCACCAATTGCCCCTGTGTTTTCTTAAGGACTTCGAACGAGCCAAACGGCGTCTGGAATCGGAGTTGGCCGAGCGCACCGAGGAACTCGAGGAGGCGACCAGCCGTCAGGCGGAGCAGCAGGCCCAGTGCGCCCGCCTAGAGGAGGAGCTGCAGCGGCTGCAGTCGCGGGCAGACGAGGAGGCGGCAGCGCGCGGCCTGGCCCAGAAGTCGGCCCGCGATCTTGAGGTTAAAAACAGCGAGCTGCTCGAGGATTTGGATGTTGAACGGGCCGCTCGGTGAGACTTTAAGCTGTCCGAGCTTGATTGTTGTATTATTCTTTGTAACTGGCTGTGTTGAAACTTTTTTGTCATCTTTATCACACCCACCTGCCTTTATCTACTGTCACCCACCTAGTTATCATCTTCCCCAACCATTCACTCACCAGTCACCATCTTCCCCACACAGTCACTCACCAGTCACCATCTTCCCCACACAGTCACTCACCAGTCACCATCTTCGCCACCCAGTCACTCACCAGTCACCATCTTCCCCACACAGTCACTCACCTGTCAACATCTTCCTCATCTGTCACCATCTTCCCCATCCGTCACCATCTTCCCCACCAGTCACCATCTTCCCCACACAGTCACTCACCAGTCACCATCTTCCCCACACAGTCACTCTTCGCCACCCAGTCACTCACCAGTCACCATCTTCCCCACACAGTCACTCACCTGTCAACATCTTCCCCATCTGTCACCATCTTCCTCATCTGTCACTATCTTCCCCATCCGTCACCATCTTCCCCACCTGTCACTATCTTCCCCACCTGTCACTATCTTCCCCACCTGTCATCATCTTCCCCAACCCCGCAGAGATCGAGCCGAGAAGCAGAAACGCGACCTAAGCGAAGAGCTGGAAGCTCTCAAACTGGAATTCGAGGATCAGCAGGATTCCAACAATGTCCAGCAGGAGCTCAATCGTCGACGCAACGAAGAGATGCTGGCACTAAAAACGGCCCTCGAAGCGGAGCAGGCCGCCAAGGAGACCCAGCTAGCTGAGGCCAAGCAGCGCCATGCCCGGGCAATCGTGGAACTGCAGGAACAGCTGGAGGCCGGCCGGCGGGCCAGACAGACCTCCGAGAAGGCCCGGCAACAATTGGAGACGGAGGCCACCGGCCTGGCAGCCGAAGCCAAATCCCTGGGCTCCGCCAAGCAGGAGAGCGATCGGAAGCGGAAAGCTTTGGAACAGCGCCTGCTAGAAGTTGAAGCCCGACTGCAGGACAGC
Organism: Macrostomum lignano; assembly: GCA_002269645.1. NCBI lineage: Eukaryota > Metazoa > Platyhelminthes > Macrostomidae > Macrostomum > Macrostomum lignano. The sequence continues at coordinate 296,194 of NIVC01001124.1, forward strand.
GAGGCCAGGCACCTGGAGCAGGCGGACCTGGCCGAGCGGGCTAGGAAGGACGCGGAGACTAGCCAAGCCCTGCTAGAGGACGCCGAGGCCAGGCTGATTAAAGCCGAAAAAGCCGCCTCGGGCCTGGACGTGCAACGCCGCGAACTGGAGGCCGCGTTGGAGGAGGAGACTAGGCAGAAGCTGGAGCTGCAGGTGCGCGAGGGTTAATAGGACCAGCCCCCAAACCGCCAAGGCACAGAGAGTGTACATGCCTGACGATTAGACAGTCAGGGCCGCTGTACACCCTGTGTGAGCGTGTGTGTGAGTGCGTGACTGCGTACAGTATTGGCGCGCTTGTGCAGTGTGCTCAGGAGTCTGCGGAATGGACAGAATTCCCATTCCTAGATGGTGCCCGCAGCTCTCCTGCAATTAGTATTAGTATTATTATTATTATATTATTATTATAAGCGAAAAACTAATCTCTAACAGGCAAAGCAGCGCTCAGCCGAGGAGTCGCTGCACCGCCTGACTGAGGCGCACGCCGAGTCCGAGGCCGGCCGTCAGCAGCTGGAGCGGCAGGCCGCCACCCTGCAGGCTCAGGCAGTCGAGTTGAAACGCAAAGCAGCCGAGGACGCCGAAGTGATCAGCGAACTCGAGGAGCAGCGAGGCAAACTGCGGCGTGACTGCGAGGGACTCGCCAGCCGGCTGGAGGAGGCTCAGGTGCGGATGATTGGGGCTACCTGTATATTATATTCTGATTTCCCTGTGCTGCGACCTGTGTGAGATTTGTGAGTTGGGGGAATTAAGATGATGAGATTTGTGAGCTACATTTATTATTGCGAAGAGATTTGTCGCTAATACCTCAGAAAATTCTCGCGCAGGCCCACGCTGACAAGATGGAGAAGGGCAGGCGGAAAATGGCCGGCGAATTCGATGACCTGCAGCACGCCAAGGAGACGCTGCGCAAGGAGCTGATGGAGCTGGAGCGGCGGCATAAGAAATTCGACGAGCGCTACGCTGAACTGCAGGCCCGCTCGGCTCAGCTGCAGGCGGATAAAGACAGGCTGACTGTGGAGGCCAGGTCTGTCTGTGTGTGTGTGTGTGTGTGTGTGTGTCTGTCTCTGTCTGTGTGTGTGTGTCTGTCTGTGTGTCTGTCTGTGTGTGTGTCTGTCTCTGTCTGTGTGTGTGTCTGTCTGTGTGTCTGTCTGTGTGTGTGTCTGTCTCTGTCTGTGTGTGTGTCTGTCTGTCTGTCTGTCTGTCTGTCTGTCTGTCTGTCTGTCTGTCTGTCTGTCTTAGTGTCTGTGTGTCTGTGTATCTGTCTGTCTGTCTTAGTGTCTGTCTGTCTGTCTGTCTGTCTGCCTGTCTGTCTGTCTGTGTATCTGTCTGTCTGTCTGTCTGTCTGTCTGTCTGTCTGTCTGTCTGTCTGTCTGTCTGTGTACCTGTCTGATTGTCTGTCTGTCTGTCTGTCTGTCTGTCTGTCTTAGTGTCTGTCTTAGTGTCTGTGTGTCTGTGTACCTGTCTGTCTGTCTTAGTGTCTGTCTGTCTGTGTGTCTGTCTGTCTGTGTGTGTGTCTGTCTGTCTGCCTGTCTGTCTGTCTGTGTATCTGTCTGTCTGTCTGTCTGTGTACCTGTCTGCCTGTCTGTCTGTCTGTGTACCTGTCTGATTGTCTGTCTGTCTGTGTGTGTGTCTGTCTGTCTGCCTGTCTGTCTGTCTGTGTATCTGTCTGTCTGTCTGTCTGTGTACCTGTCTGCCTGTCTGTCTGTCTGTGTACCTGTCTGATTGTCTGTCTGTCTGTGTACCTGTCTGATTGTCTGTCTGTCTGTCTGTGTGTCTGTGTATCTGTCTGTCTGTCTTAGTGTCTGTCTGTGTGTCTGTCTGTCTGTGTGTGTGTCTGTCTGTCTGCCTGTCTGTCTGTCTGTCTGTCTTTCTGTCTGTCTTAGTGTCTGTCTGTCGGCCTGTCTGTCTGGCTGTCTGTCTGTGTGTGTGTCTGTCTGTCTGTCTGTCTGTCCGTCTGTCTGTCTGTCTGTCTGTCTGTCTGTCTGTCTGTCTGTCTGTCTGTGTGTCTGTGTATCTGTCTGTCTGTCTTAGTGTCTGTCTGTCTGCCTGTCTGTCTGTCTGTCTGTCTGTCTGTCTGTCTGTCTGTCTGTCTGTCTGTCTTAGTGTCTGTCTGTCGGCCTGTCTGTCTGGCTGTCTGTCTGTGTGTGTGTCTGTCTGTCTGTCTGTCTGTCTGTCTGTCTGTCTGTCTGTCTGTGTACCTGTCTGATTGTCTGTCTGTCTGTCTGTCTGTCTGTCTGTCTGTCTGGCTGTCTGTCTGTCTGTGTGTCTGTGTATCTGTCTGTCTGTCTTAGTGTCTGTCTGTCTGCCTGTCTGTCTGTCTGTCTGTCTGTCTGTCTGTGTATCTGTCTGTCTGTCTTAGTGTCTGTCTGTCTGTCTGTCTGTCTGTCTGTCTGTCTGTCTGTCTGTGTGTCTGTGTATCTGTCTGTCTGTCTGTCTGTGTATCTGTCTTAGTGTCTGTCTGTCTGTCTGTCTGTCTGTGTGTGTCTGTCTGTCTGTCTGTCTGTCTGTCTGTCTGTCTGTCTGTCTGTCTGTCTGTGTATCTGTCTGATTGTCTGTCTGTCTGTGTGTGTGTCTGTCTGTCTGTCTGTCTGTCTCTCTGTCTGTCTGTCTGTCTTGTCTGTCTGTCTGTCTGTCTGTCTGTCTGTCTGTCTGTCTGTGTATCTGTCTGATTGTCTGTCTGTCTGTCTTGTCTGTCTGTCTGTGTGTGTGTCTGTCTGTCTGTCTGTCTCTCTGTCTGTCTGTCTGTCTTGTCTGTCTGTCTGTCTGTGTGTGTGTGTGTCTGTCTGTCTGTCTGTCTGTCTGTCTGTCTGTCTGTCTGTCTGTCTGTGTATCTGTCTGATTGTCTGTCTGTCTGTCTTGTCTGTCTGTCTGTCTGTGTGTGTGTGTGTCTGTCTGTCTGTCTGTCTGTCTGTCTGTCTTTCTGTCTGCCTTGTCTGTCTGTCTGTGTGTGTGTGTGTGTCTGTCTGTCTGTCTGTCTGTCTGTCTGTCTGTCTGTCTGTCTGTCTGTCTGTCTCTCAGCTGTTCGCAGACGCATCTAATTGATACAATAGTATCTCACTCCGCCAATCGATCACACACGGATCACAGAGAACGCGAGTCCCGCATCCTGCAGCTGCAGGCGGAGTCCGCCGACCTCGCCGAGCGTTTAGAAGACTCCGAGCGCTGTCGAACGGCTCAGTCGCGCGAACTGGAGGAGCTGCTGGCCAGCAAAGACGATGCCGGCAAGAGTGCGCACGGACTCGAGCGGAGCAAATTGGCTCTGGAGGCCAAGCTGGACGAAATGCAGGTGCAACTCGAGGAGCTGGAAGAGGAACTGACCATCAGCGAGGATGCGAGACTTCGTTTGGAGGTTTGTGCTGCATCATGTCAGCTTATCCCCATTACTTGGGCTGATCCCCATCACTTGGGTTGATCCCCATCACTTGGGTTGATCCCCATCACTTGGGTTGATCCCCATCAGGTGCGCTGATCCCCATTACTTGGGCTGATCCCCATCATTTGGGCTGATCCCCATCAGGTGCGCTGATCCCCATCACTTGGGCTGATCCCCATCACTTGGGCTGATCCCCACCACTTGGGCTGATCCCCATCATTTGGGCTGATCCCCATCAGGTGCGCTGATCCCCATCACTTGGGCTGATCCCCACCACTTGGGCTCATCCCCATTACTTGGGCTGATCCCCATCAGGTGAGCTGATCCCCATCACTTGGGCTGATCCCCATTAATTGGGCTGATCCCCATTAATTGGGCTGATCCCCATCATGCAGGTGCGTTGATCCCCATCACTTGGGCTGATCCCCATCATGCAGGTGCGTTGATCCCCATCACTTGGGCTGATCCCCATCATGCAGGTGCGTTGATCCCCATCACTTGGGCTGATCCCCATCATTTTCTATAACGCCAAAACTAATGTACACGAAGCCGCTGATCCTCAATCTCCTCTAGGTGAACCTTCAAGCGGCCAAGGATGGCCACCTCAAAGAGCTGCGCGATCGCGAAGACCAGGCCGACGAGACCCGGCGTCAGATGGCCAAACAGTTAAAGGATCTCGAACTGGAGGTTGAAGACGAACGCAAGACCCGCTGCACCGCGGTATCCGCTCGCAAGAAGATGGAGTCGGACTACAGCAACCTGCTGACTGCCTTCGAGGACGCCAACCAACAGAAGGAGGAGGCGCTCAAGCAGTTGCGCAAAGTGCAGCAGGCCTATCAATCTTTGCAGCAAGAGGCTGAAGTTGCCACCACCGTCAAAGAGGACACTGTTACTCATTATAAGGTTTGTAATTTGTCTCCGTGTAAGTATGCAGTAGTAGTAGCAGTAGTAGTAGTAGTAGTAGCAGTAGTAGTAGTAGTAGTAGTAGTAGTAGTAGTAGTAGCAGTAGTAGCAGTAGTAGTAGTTTTTGCAAGTAGTAGTAGTAGTAGTAGAGTAGTAGTAGTAGTAGTAGCAATAGTAGTAGTAGTTGCACAGTAGTAGTAATAGTAGTAGTAATAGTAGTAGTAGTTGCACAGTAGTAGTAATAGTAGTAGTAATAGTAGTAGTAGTAGTAGTAGTAGTAGTAGTATTAGTTGCACAGTAGTAGTAATAGTAGTAGTAGTAGTAGTAGTAGTAGTAGTAGTAGTAGTTGCACAGTAGTAGTAATAGTAGTAGTAGTAGTAGTTGCACAGTAGTAGTAGTAGTAGTAGTAGTAATAGTAGTAGTAGTTGCACAGTAGTAGTAATAGTAGTAGTAATAGTAGTAGTAGTAGTAGTAGTAGTAGTAGTAGTAGTAGTAGTTGCACAGTAGTAGTAATAGTAGTAGTAGTAGTAGTAGTAGTAGTAGTAGTTGCACAGTAGTAGTAATAGTAGTAGTAGTAGTAGTTGCACAGTAGTAGTAGTAGTAGTAGTAGTAGTAGTAGTAGTAGTTGCACAGTAGTAGTAATAGTAGTAGTAGTAGTAGTAGTAGTAGTAGTAGTTGCACAGTAGTAGTAATAGTAGTAGTAGTAGTAGTTGCACAGTAGTAGTAGTAGTAGTAGTAGTAATAGTAGTAGTAGTTGCACAGTAGTAGTAATAGTAGTAGTAATAGTAGTAGTAGTAGTAGTAGTAGTAGTAGTAGTAGTAGTAGTAGTAGTTGCACAGTAGTAGTAATAGTAGTAGTAGTAGTAGTAGTAGTAGTAGTAGTAGTTGCACAGTAGTAGTAATAGTAGTAGTAGTAGTAGTTGCACAGTAGTAGTAGTAGTAGTTGTTGTTGTTGTAGGTTTAAAAATAGAAGTTCTGTTAGTAGAAGTAGAAATTGAACTACGAGTATTCGACTAAAGCTACTTAGCTACTTTAAGTGCAACTGACCACCCATCATACAGGAAGCGGAGAAGCGGCTGCGCCACATGGACAGCGAGCGGCAGCAGCTGCTTGACGATCTGACAGCGTCGGAGCGGCAGCGTCGGGCACTGGTGTCCGAGCGGGATGATCTGGCCGAGCAGGCGCGCATAGCTGAGACGAGCCGGATCGCTCTGGCCGAGGAGACGCGCCGGATGGAGACGCGCCTTCATCAATTGGAGGAGGACGCGGAGGAATCTGCGCAGGTTTGAAAAAATAACTCAATTATTATAACCTTTTAAGGCCATTAGGGGCGCAATTTTAGAAGACAACCAGTCTGACAGACCAGCACAAAAATGTCGCAAGTTTAAAGGGAATCTGAAAAAAGTTTTTGTGATCAGTAACGGGAGTGACGCACGAATCAATAACGGGAGTGACACAAATCAGTAATGGGAGTGACAATGCTTAAGACAAGAAGATCTGCTTACTGAACTATCGATTCCACATCCCATACCGCCCTGATCCCCGCCGCAGGAGCGCGAAGAAGCTCGAGACCGGTTGCGCCGATCCGAGGAGCTGGTCGAGTCGCTTCAATCCGATCTATTAAACGAGCGCGTTATCGCTCAGAAACTCGAAGCCCAACGAGCCGCTTTGGATAGGCAAGTGAAAGATTTGGCCGCCAAGCTCACCGAACTGGAGCAGGACAGCGTCAGGCGCGCCAAGGCCGGCGCCGCGGCCCTGGAGGCTCGAGTTGCCACGCTGGAGGAGCAGCTGGACACCGAGGGCAAAGAGCGAGTTAAAGAGGCTCGCTCGGCTAAACGGTTGGACCGGCGGGTCAAGGAGCTGCAGCAGCAGGTGTGTTAATTGGTTAATTGGTACCATTTTTAAGTACACATGCACTGTATAATTGGTCGGGTGGTTGTGGTTTCCTATTGAGACAACTCTAACTGACTTCGGCTGTACTTTTGTAATTAGCTATAAATAATGTAGTTTGCATGTGCCACTATCATATAAAGGATGTAAGTTGAATATATTTTGAATTTTCTCGTAGATATGTTAAGCTATATAACAGTTCAAATTACAGCTGTTGAAATCCAAAAATTTGATATAACTTTGTCTAAAATAATTGCATGAAATGCTTCAAGTTAGCTATATAGCTACTCTACCTACATGTACATGTACGCACAGTTCAAGCTTTAATTGTGAATTCAACATATGATAAACTAATGCAAATAATGTTTTAATTCGTCTTCGATTTATTAAGACGAACACAAACACAGACAATAGCACAGACACGAAGATGGACACTAAGAAGCATTAAGACAGACGCTAAAAGACACTAAGACAGACGCTAAGACAGACACTAAGAGACAACAAGGCAGACACTAAGTTCGAGACACTAAGAGGCACTAAGCGACACTAAAACAGACACTAGGACAAACACTAAGACAGACAATAAAAGACAATAAGGCAGACACTAAGAGACACTAAGGCGGACACTAAGACAGACACTAAGGCGGACACTAAGACAGACACTAAGGCGGACACTAGGAGACAATAAGGCAGACACTAAGAAACAATAAGGCAGACACTAAGAGACAATAAGGCAGACACTAAGAGACAATAAGCAGACACTAAGAGACAATAAGGCAGACACTAAGAGACAATAAGGCAGACACTAAGAGACAATAAGCAGACACTAAGAGACAATAAGGCAGACACTAAGAGACAATAAGGCAGACACTAAGAGACAATAAGGCAGACACTAAGAAAATAGGACAGGCGCTAAGATGCGCTAAGGACACGCTAATACGGAATTTGAAAGTCTCAAAAGCCCATCTGGCCGATAAATTAGGCGCTATTAATCACAATTGAGGGTCAAGGTACATGATGTACTATTTATCAAATAACGGGCGAACTTTTTAATGTTTCTTTTCAGCCTACTAACAGTAGAAATAAAAGAATTTAAACCGCCAAACAAATATATCCGCAGGTTGACGACGAGCGCAAGGCGTCCGAACAGCTCCGCGGCCAACTGGACCGGATGCAGGCCGAGAAGAAAAAGTCGAAACGTGAGCAGCAGGATCTGGAGGAGGAGCTGGCCCAGACCAAAGCCCATCGGCGGCGACTACAGCGAGAGCTGGAGGACCTCGGCGAGGCCAAGGAGGCTCTGGACAGAGAGCTGGCCGTGCTCAGGAAGCAGAACCAGCGGTGAGTCCGGCTCCTCAGGAAATTTTCCGGGGCGTAATGTCTCTTGGTATCAGGATTTTTTTGGGTGTCAGCTGCAGTCTCATTCTAACTCTCCTTTCTCCATCTGCTTCTTCCATCTTTCTCTCCCTGTATCGTCTCTCTTCTTGCTTTTCCTATCTCCCTCTCCCTCTTCTCCTCTCTCCCCACCTGTCTCCACTCTACTCTCTTCCCACTATTCCCCTCTCCTTTCTCTCCCTTCTCCTTTTTTCTCCCCTCTCCTTTTTTCTCCCCTCTCCTTTTTTTCCCTCTCCTTTTTTCTCCCCTCTCCTTTTTTCTCCTCTCTCCTTTTCTCTCTCCTCTTCTCTCTCCACTCTCCCCTCCTTTTTTTCTCCCCTCTCCCTTTTCTCCTCTCACTTTTCACTCTTCCCCTCTTCTTTTCTTTCTCTCCCTTCTCGTCCCCTCTCACCCCTCTGTCGTGTTGCACCTCCTTTGTCCACTCTCCTTACTCTCTCCCCGCACTGCCCTTCATGTTTTGTATTTAACGATACCAAATTGTCAATGTAGAATAAGTTTACAATCTTAGTAGAATATTTTGCCAGGCACAAGCTCACTTACCCAAGCAATATTTGTGAATGCTTTGTGATTTCACAATGCGTGCTTGCCTGTACTATTGATAATTCTAATGCTTGCGATTTTCCTAAACCATACAACTACCCTAATTATAATTGCTCATGCACACCTCTCTAATCCGCCACTGTTTTTCCCAGTCGCATTTTTGGATTGTAAGTTTGCGTATTAAATACTTCACTTTTAATGTTGTAAATTGCTTTAAAGCTGACCACTACTTAGCTTTTAAATTCACATATTATTTTCCCACTTACTCTGGTGTACGACTGCCACTCCCCATTGTATTTGTGTGTGACCGCCGCTCCCCAGTGTTTCTGTGTGTGACCGCCACTCCCCAGTGTGTTTCTGTGTGTGACCGCCACTCCCCAGTGTGTTTGTGTGTGACCGCCACTCCCCAGTGTGTTTCTGTGTGACCGCCACTCCCCAGTGTGTTTCTGTGTGACCGCCACTCCCCAGTGTGTTTCTGTGTGACCGCCACTCCCCAGTGTTTCTGTGTGTGACCGCCACTCCCCAGTGTGTTTCTGTGTGTGACCGCCACTCCCCAGTGTTTGTGTGTGACCGCCACTCCCCAGTGTGTTTCTGTGTGACCGCCACTCCCCAGTGTTTTTGTGTGTGACCGCCACTCCCCAGTGTGTTTCTGTGTGTGACCGCCACTCCCCAGTGTTTCTGTGTGTGACCGCCACTCCCCAGTGTGTTTCTGTGTGTGACCGCCACTCCCCAGTGTGTTTCTGTGTGACCGCCACTCCCCAGTGTTTCTGTGTGTGACCGCTACTCCCCAGTGTGTTTCTGTGTGTGACCGCCACTCCCCAGTGTGTTTCTGTGTGTGACCGCCACTCCCCAGTGTTTCTGTGTGTGACCGCCACTCCCCAGTGTGTTTCTGTGTGTGACCGCCACTCCCAGTGTTTGTGTGTGACCGCCACTCCCCAGTGTGTTTCTGTGTGACCGCCACTCCACAGTGTGTTTGTGTGTGACCGCCACTCCCAGTGTTTCTGTGTGTGACCGCTACTCCCCAGTGTGTTTCTGTGTGTGACCGCCACTCCCCAGTGTGTTTCTGTGTGTGACCGCCACTCCCCAGTGTGTTTCTGTGTGTGACCGCCACTCCCCAGTGTGTTTGTGTGTGACCGCCACTCCCCAGTGTGTTTCTGTGTGACCGCCACTCCCCAGTGTGTTTCTGTGTGACCGCCACTCCCCAGTGTGTTTCTGTGTGACCGCCACTCCCCAGTGTTTCTGTGTGTGACCGCCACTCCCCAGTGTGTTTCTGTGTGTGACCGCCACTCCCCAGTGTGTTTCTGTGTGTGACCGCCACTCCCCAGTGTGTTTCTGTGTGACCGCCACTCCCCAGTGTTTTTGTGTGTGACCGCCACTCCCCAGTGTGTTTCTGTGTGTGACCGCCACTCCCCAGTGTGTTTCTGTGTGTGACCGCCACTCCCCAGTGTGTTTCTGTGTGTGACCGCCACTCCCCAGTGTGTTTCTGTGTGACCGCCACTCCCCAGTGTTTCTGTGTGTGACCGCTACTCCCCAGTGTGTTTCTGTGTGTGACCGCCACTCCCCAGTGTGTTTCTGTGTGTGACCGCCACTCCCCAGTGTTTCTGTGTGTGACCGCCACTCCCCAGTGTGTTTCTGTGTGTGACCGCCACTCCCCAGTGTTTGTGTGTGACCGCCACTCCCCAGTGTGTTTCTGTGTGACCGCCACTCCACAGTGTGTTTGTGTGTGACCGCCACTCCCCAGTGTTTCTGTGTGTGACCGCTACTCCCCAGTGTGTTTCTGTGTGTGACCGCCACTCCCCAGTGTGTTTCTGTGTGTGACCGCCACTCCCCAGTGTGTTTCTGTGTGTGACCGCCACTCCCCAGTGTGTTTCTGTGTGACCGCCACTCCCCAGTGTGTTTCTGTGTGACCGCCACTTCCCAGTGTGTTTCTGTGTGACCGCCACTCCCCAATGTGTTTCTGTGTGTGACCGCCACTCCCCAATGTGTTTCTGTGTGTGACCGCCACTCCCCAATGTGTTTCTGTGTGTGACCGCCACTCCCCAATGTGTTTCTGTGTGTGACCGCCACTCCCCAATGTGTTTCTGTGTGACCGCCACTCCCCAGTGTGTTTCTGTGTGTGACCGCCACTCCCCAGTGTGTTTCTGTGTGTGACCGCCACTCCCCAGTGTGTTTCTGTGTGTGACCGCCACTCCCCAGTGTGTTTCTGTGTGACCGCCACTCCCAGTGTGTTTCTGTGTGACCGCCACTCCACAGTGTGTTTGTGTGTGACCGCCACTCCCAGTGTTTCTGTGTGTGACCGCTACTCCCCAGTGTGTTTCTGTGTGTGACCGCCACTCCCCAGTGTGTTTCTGTGTGTGACCGCCACTCCCCAGTGTTTGTGTGTGACCGCCACTCCCCAGTGTGTTTCTGTGTGTGACCGCCACTCCCCAGTGTTTCTGTGTGTGACCGCCACTCCCAGTGTTTCTGTGTGTGACCGCCACTTCCCAGTGTGTTTCTGTGTGACCGCCACTCCCCAATGTGTTTCTGTGTGTGACCGCCACTCCCCAATGTGTTTCTGTGTGTGACCGCCACTCCCCAATGTGTTTCTGTGTGTGACCGCCACTCCCCAATGTGTTTCTGTGTGACCGCCACTCCCCAGTGTGTTTCTGTGTGTGACCGCCACTCCCCAGTGTGTTTCTGTGTGTGACCGCCACTCCCCAGTGTGTTTCTGTGTGTGACCGCCACTCCCCAGTGTGTTTCTGTGTGACCGCCACTCCCCAGTGTGTTTCTGTGTGACCGCCACTCCACAGTGTGTTTGTGTGTGACCGCCACTCCCCAGTGTTTCTGTGTGTGACCGCTACTCCCCAGTGTGTTTCTGTGTGTGACCGCCACTCCCCAGTGTGTTTCTGTGTGTGACCGCCACTCCCCAGTGTTTGTGTGTGACCGCCACTCCCCAGTGTGTTTCTGTGTGTGACCGCCACTCCCCAGTGTTTCTGTGTGTGACCGCCACTCCCCAGTGTTTCTGTGTGTGACCGCCACTTCCCAGTGTGTTTCTGTGTGACCGCCACTCCCCAATGTGTTTCTGTGTGTGACCGCCACTCCCCAATGTGTTTCTGTGTGTGACCGCCACTCCCCAATGTGTTTCTGTGTGTGACCGCCACTCCCCAATGTGTTTCTGTGTGTGACCGCCACTCCCCAATGTGTTTCTGTGTGACCGCCACTCCACAGTGTGTTTGTGTGTGACCGCCACTCCCCAGTGTTTCTGTGTGTGACCGCTACTCCCCAGTGTGTTTCTGTGTGTGACCGCCACTCCCCAGTGTGTTTCTGTGTGTGACCGCCACTCCCCAGTGTTTGTGTGTGACCGCCACTCCCCAGTGTGTTTCTGTGTGTGACCGCCACTCCCCAGTGTTTCTGTGTGTGACCGCCACTTCCCAGTGTGTTTCTGTGTGTGACCGCCACTCCCCAGTGTGTTTCTGTGTGACCGCCACTCCCCAGTGTTTCTGTGTGTGACCGCCACTCCCCAGTGTTTCTGTGTGTGACCGCCACTTCCCAGTGTGTTTCTGTGTGACCGCCACTCCCCAATGTGTTTCTGTGTGTGACCGCCACTCCCCAATGTGTTTCTGTGTGTGACCGCCACTCCCCAGTGTGTTTCTGTGTGTGACCGCCATTCCCCAGTGTGTTTCTGTGTGACTGCCACTCCCCAGTGTGTTTCTGTGTGACCGCCACTCCCCAGTGTGTTTCTGTGTGACTGCCACTCCCCAGTGTGTTTCTGTGTGACCGCCACTCCCCAGTGTGTTTCTGTGTGTGACCGCCACTCCCCAGTGTGTTTCTGTGTGTGACCGCCACTCCCCAGTGTGTTTCTGTGTGACTGCCACTCCCCAGTGTGTTTCTGTGTGACCGCCACTCCCCAGTGCATTTCTGTGTGTGACCGCCACTCCCCAGTGTGTTTGTGTGACCGCCACTCCCCAGTGTGTTTCTGTGTGTGACCGCCACTCCCCAGTGTGTTTCTGTGTGTGACCGCCACTCCCCAGTGTGTTTCTGTGTGTGACCGCCACTCCCCAGTGTGTTTCCATACAGTTTGTGTACCTCATTCTGTAACTTATTGTAAATCAATAATAATTACAGTAAGCCTCGCACATACTGGCTAAGCTTATTACCTAATAGACACTGATAAATTGTAATTTTATTGTAGCAAAGACTCACCTGCACAAGACTTATTAGTAAGGAGCTGATTCGCCGAGAGTTCTAGTGATAAGACTGTTGTGTGTGACTGCATGCTTGTGCTATTAGATATTCATGTATTTGATGTAGTTTTTCCAGCGTCATTCTGTCAATTGAGAAGCTTTTGATAGATAGCTACTATGAGTAGTATGCTCCTTTTCAGTTGAAAGTCGAAAAGTTTTGTATTGTTGTTGGCAGTATTAAAATATAGCTTTATACTCTTAATGCTATATGATGCATGCGGCAGTGATCCCTGGCCAACTCTTGTTAAACGTGTGTGCCTTTAATTTGTTTCTACTCAGTAAGCCTCCGATTTGCTAGATTTAGAAGTGAGCAAGTGTGAATTGCGTGATTTAATGTGCTCTTCCATTTTTACATTCTCAATTTTAGTCTCACCGATGATCTAGATTAGCAATCCAATCTCATCTATAGACTCGTCAGTGAGAGTTAGATTAGCAATCCAATCTCATCTATAGACTCGTCAGTGAGAGTTAGATTAGAAATCCAACCTTATCTATAGACTCTTCAGTGAGAGCTAGATTAGCAATCCAATCTCATCCATAGACTCGTCTGTGAGAGCTAGATTAGCAATCCAACCTCATCTATAAACTCGTCAGTGAGAGCTAGACTAGCAATCCAATCTCATCTATAGACTCGTCAGTGAGAGCTAAATTAGCAATCCAATCTCATCTATAGACTCGTCAGTGAGAGTTAGATTAGAAATCCAACCTTATCTATAGACTCTTCAGTGAGAGCTAGATTAGCAATCCAATCTCATCTATAGACTCTTCAGTGAGAGCTAGATTAGCAATCCAATCTCATCCATAGACTCGTCTGTGAGAGCTAGACTAGCAATCCAACCACATCTATAGACTCGTCAGTGAGAGCTAGACTAGCAATCCAACCTCATCTATAGACTCGTCAGTGAGAGTTAGATTAGAAATCCAACCTTATCTATAGACCCTTCAGTGAGAGCTAGATTAGCAATCCAATCTCATCCATAGACTCGTCTGTGAGAGCTAGATTAGCAATCCAACCTCTATAGACTCGTCAGTGAGAGCTAGATTAGCAATCCAACCTCATCCATATACTCGTCAGTGAGAGTTAGATTAGCAATCCAACCTCATCTATAGACTCGTCAGTGAGAGTTAGATTAGCAATCCAATCTCATCTATAGACTCGTCAGTGAGAGCTAGATTAGCAATCCAATCTCATCCATAGACTCGTCAGTGAGAGTTAGATTAGCAATCCAACCTCATCTATAGACTCGTCAGTGAGAGCTAGATTAGCAATCCAATCTCATCTATAGACTCGTCAGTGAGAGCTAGATTAGCAATCCAACCTCATCTATAGACTCGTCAGTGAGAGCTAGATTAGCAATCCAATCTCATCTATAGACTCGTCAGTGAGAGCTAGACTAGCAATCCAATCTCATCTATAGACTCGTCAGTGAGAGCTAGACTAGCAATCCAATCTCATCTATAGACTCGTCAGTGAGAGCTAGACTAGCAATCCAATCTCATCTATAGACTCGTCAGTGAGAGCTAGATTAGCAATCCAATCTCATCCATAGACTCGTCAGTGAGAGCTAGATTAGCAATCCAATCTCGTCTATAGACTCGTCAGTGAGAGTTAGATTAGCAATCCAACCTCATCTATAGACTCGTCAGTGAGAGCTAGATTAGCAATCCAATCTCATCTATAGACTCGTCAGTGAGAGCTAGACTAGCAATCCAACCTCATCTATAGACTCGTCAGTGAGAGCTAGATTAGCAATCCAACCTCATCTATAGACTCGTCAGTGAGAGCTAGATTAGCAATCCAATCTCATCTATAGACTCGTCAGTGAGAGCTAGACTAGCAATCCAATCTCATCTATAGACTCGTCAGTGAGAGCTAGACTAGCAATCCATTTAATTCCAATATTCCTGTTGCCAGTTGCCTGTTGAATTACTAAATTGATATCGCTGCTCACACCCGCTAGTCACTACTCGCCACTGTCTCGCAGGGATCGGCCGACCAAATCTAAGCGCCAGGGGCCGCATCAGGCGCGCAGCGATTTAGGCAGCGATTTTGTCGACTTAACACCGGACGACCAATCTCTGGCTGACAATGGCGAGGACCTGCTGAGGTCAATTAGTCCCAGACCGGGCAGCCAGAGCAGCCACAGTCATGAGCCCAGCATGGCCAATGAGTAACTCTGTCTGTTTGCTCCCCTGGGTGTCTGTTCTTTTTTACAATTAAATAGACCTTTTTTGCTTGCACTGCTTTTATATTGTTTGCAGTTCTCTTATTATAAGTTAATTATTTATATTATGTATTAATAATCAGGGTCAAGGGCTCAATATCAAGCAATATTACTCCAGCATCGCTGCATTATTGGAGCTAGCTGATTGGGTCTTCCAGCGAATATATTGTTCTTGTGGCATGAGTAGCTTATTGACATTTTCTCCGGCTAACTTTACTATGCAACAGAGGTCTTCCTTTCTCTTATGATGGTTGTTGCATTGTTTTACTGTGTCATTTTTTATTGTTTTTGCTGCAATTACGATTGCGTTCTTTTTCTGTTTGCTTTCATTTTTCCCAGTATTTTTCCTTTTTTCTTTTTATGATTTATGATTAAATTATAGTATTAGTATTAAAAGTGCAATTGACCACTTATTAAAATGTGCGCGCATTTTATCGTGGCTATTTCTAATCTTGTCAAGAGAAAAAAGTTTTTTTATGTGCTTGCCCGAAAAAGTCCTCATTTTCCTTGCTTCTCTACTTGCAGTAAGTAGTTCAGTTTAGTCAACGCTTTTTATAAAGCTATATTAAATCACTGGAAAAAACTGCTTTTTAAAGCAAGTTAGCTTCATTTTTAGTCCGCACTTTTATTTTGTTTTGTTCCTTTTTGTTCCGACTCTAACCGTGACGCTTCTCCGCCTGTACTATTGCTGTGGTAGTCTGCTTCTCCCTACTTTGTGCTGACAAAGCTAACATTAATAAAGTTATATTGGTTATTCTGTCTACAGAACTTGCGATATCTTGAAGCGAGTCTGCCGACCCGGCCTCAAACTGTTGCATTAAATAGCTGCCTTGTTAGCCACATCTGTCTGTTTGTCCGTCTGTCTGTCTGTCTGTCTATCTCACGGATACTAGACTAACTAGATATGTAATTCGCAATTTAAATTGTTAAAAAGTAGAGCGTCTACTCTTTATTCAGTAGTTTGTCTGCTCAGTGTCACTTAAATTTAATGTGGCAGCTAAAATTTCCTTTCTTTTGCAGCAGCATATCGGGTTAAGAATGAACAGCAAATATTTAACTGGATGTACAAAAGTGTCTAGGGCGCAGGCCCAATCTATGCAATAGCTCAGACAATAAGAGAGCAATAAGGAGAGAGGTCGAAGTTGGACGAACGAAACTCTGCCTTAGGGGGGGGGGGCAGGCCCAATAATTGTTCAGCCAATGAGAGAGCAGTAAGGAGAGAGGTTAAAAGTTGGACGGACGAAACTCAGCCTTAAGGGGGCAGGCCCAATAATGGTGCAGCCAATGAGAGAACAAGTAAGGAGAGAGGTTAAAAGTTGGACGGACGAAACTCAGCCTTAAGGGGGCAGGCCCAATAATGGTGCAGCCAATGAGAGAGCAGTAAGGTGAGAGGTTAAAAGTTGGACGGACGAAACTCAGCCTTAAGGGGCAGGCCCAATAATGGTGCAGCCAATGAGAGAGCAGTAAGGTGAGAGGTCAAAGTCAGTTTATCGGCCTGGCCGGAGACTGGAGCGACCCCCCTCTTTTCTCTCTTACTCCGCTATGTAGACTTAGGTTTATCAAGTTTTCCTGCAATCTTTAGTCTTAAATTAATTTGTTTTTAAGTAATTTCGAGTCTGAGACAATCAGGAGTCGGTGAAGCATGATGAAGATGCAAATTTAATGGGTCTGCTTGTAAGGCGATGGTTGCAACTTCAAAAACATAAAATGCAAAAAACGCTAATTTTGCTACTAAAAGAGAGTAGACAAGCGAGCGCATTTTTTCGAGTGACATATCTAGTCATTCTAGTGTCTACGAGCGTAAATGTCTGTCTGTCTCCGCTATTTTCTACCTTTGAATTGTGTTTGCTTGAGTTGTTTTTTACTGTTAACTGATATTGACCGATATAATACTATAATTATTATTGTCAAATACAAGTGTATACTATATTATAAATTATATACTTGCACTTATCATTGTCTCAATTCAATTCGCCCTATAGAACAAATACTATTAAAAAGTTATTTTCTTGAATAATTACAGTTCTTTCTTCTGCTTTAGTAACTAACCTACTCGCTACACTACTGATGCTGGTAGACTACTCTGTATATAGTCAATTGGTGCATACGGATCTGAGTGTTCTAATTCCTTCCTTAGGGTTGTCGGTTTCTGTCGGCATCACCCACTGCACCAGCCCGTTTTTCAGTCACCCACTGCCCGATTCTTCAGTCATCCACTGGCCCAGGCCGATTCTTCAGTCACCCACTGGCCCAGGCCGATTCTTCAGTCACCCACTGGCCCAGGCCGATTCTTCAGTCACCCACTGGCCCAGGCCGATTCTTCAGTCACCCACTGGCCCAGGCCGATTCTTCAGTCACCCACTGGCCCAGGCCGATTCTTCAGTCACCCACTGGCCCAGGCCGATTCTTCAGTCACCCACTGGCCCAGGCCGATTCTTCAGTCACCCACTGGCCCAGGCCGATTCTTCAGTCACCCACTGGCCCAGGCCGATTCTTCAGTCACCCACTGGCCCAGGCCGATTCTTCAGTCACCCACTGCCCGATTCTTCAGTCATCCACTGGCCCAGGCCGATTCTTCAGTCACCCACTGGCCCAGGCCGATTCTTCAGTCACCCACTGGCCCAGGCCGATTATTCAGTCACGCACTGCCCGATTCTTCAGTCACCCACTGCCCGATTCTTCAGTCACCCACTGCCCGATTCTTCAGTCACCCACTGCCCGATTCTTCAGTCACCCACTGCCCGATTCTTCAGTCACCCACTGCCCGATTCTTCAGTCACCCACTGCACGATTCTTCTTCTGGTTGTCCTGGCTCAGATCAGGCGCGCCGTGGGCACCACCTGAGGGCTCACCCCCAGGAAGCTGTGGTGGATTTACACTGCCATCATCCGCCCCTCGATCAGTTACGCCAGCCTCGTGTGGGCCAGCGGCCTGAGCGTCAAGAGCAACCTCGACGCTCTCTACAAAACCCAGGGCAGAGCCTGCCGCATGACTATGGGCGCTCCACCCTCTACTCCTTTTGAAGGCATGAATGCCTTCCTCTGTGCCCCTCCTCTGGATATTTATATCAAAGGAGAGGCGGCGAAGAGCACCCGGCGTCTTCTGGATGCTGGGGTGGCCTTCAAAAAAGTGCGGGCCTTTAAGAAGCGGTCGCTTATCCCGCACTCTGACCTCTGCCTCAAGGCTCTCGAGGAGTGTGGCGGGCTTAACATCCTCATGGACTCAATCCCAGCCACCCTTCTCCTGAGCCAAAGGTATAAGGTCACCATTCAGCCTCGACACGAGGCGAGTGACAGCTGGAGCGACTCTGAAGTCCACTGTTACACTGACGGCTCTATGAGGCATGGTCTTTCAGGCTTCGGAGCTTGCGTCTTCTTCAAGGGAGAAGTGGTGTGGAGCTACTCCCAGCACACTGGGCCCCAACTCCAGTGTTTTTCAGAGCGAGGTGCTTGCCATCAGCTCCTGCGCGGCAGAGCTGCGCCGAAGGCAGCTCAGCGGTCGGAAATTTATTTTTCACTCTGACAGCCAAGCAGCCCTTCGGGCCCTCTGCCGCAGCACCGCCAGCTCCAGGTCCGTCCTGGACTGCAACACCCAGCTCAACGGGCTTGCGCTAGGCAACCAGGTGGAGCTCAGATGGATCCCGGGCCACGCCGGCTTCCTCGGCAACAAGCGCGCTGACCTGCTGGCCAAGGCTGGCTCCGCCGGCGCGCTGCTGGGGCCAGGCCCGGGAGCCCCATCCCCGCCTCGGTGATCAACTCCCGCGTTAAGCGCTGGACTGACTCCGAGCATCTCCGCAGGTGGCACGACACCCAGCCAGGCTCACTCACCTCGGGCCAAACCCGGTTCTCCCGACGTTTGCAGGCCCGAGAGCATCCCGCTGCTCGCCCGGTACGCTCGCCCGGTACCTCAAGGACACGGGACGAGCTGATTTCTTCCCCACCGCCGGTGAGGAGGACCGCGCTGCAGGCGAGACCGACGGGTCCCCTGAGCGACATCACTTCGATGGAAGTCTTTGGTCGCCAGGGGCTAGCGGAATGGGCGGTCTCCTCCGCCTCCTCGCTGCATCCGCCGGACGCCCCCTGCAGCTAAGTCAAGTAAGTCAAAGCCCCGATTCTTCAGTCACCCACTGCCCCAGGCCGATTCTTCAGTCACCCCGAAGAATGGCACCGCCGATCAAATCCGGGGCGTTGGCGCCGGTCAGCGGCAGTCGACGAAACACCGAGTGCACGACTGTCCTCGCAGTTAATGTGGCTGCAGGGTCAGGTAGTGACACCTCTTGCACCAGCTGCGGGCAGTACGACTCGGCGCGGATGATGCGGTCTGCCAGCTGGAGTTACTGTCGATGCAAACATGTAGTGATCAGCCTTGGTGCAAGGCAAAATGAAGACTGCGAATGAGATAGGGCTTTAAAAATTCAGGTATTACGAGCCCCATAAAAAGTGCAAACCGACCAAGCTTGAGCTTATTGTACTTCAACCGCCGGGTACGAACATCAGGGTTGACAATCATCTTCTCCGACCCATCCCAATGGTCCTTCCTTTTCACCCATCTACGGTCTGGCTCGCCAACGAGATCGCTAAAAACTTTGATAAACTACAAAATAAACCAGGCTCTCGCATACTGCCCGCATTTACACGGCAACGTAATTTACAGAGCCTCCTGGCTCCCAATAAGTTTAAGTGTCAGCCAGGAAACCATTGAATCATTTTAACCAATGCGCTCACTTTACCCTATTGAAGTACAATATTTATTCACTTTGTCATTTATTTTATCCAAACTACTTTATTTTACGCACAAATATCGATTTTTATGCTCCTACCTTCAATACCGGCATTTCATCTAATCGTATAGCTATAGCACTTCGAAAAAAAACAATTTTTATATACTAAATATACCGTCGATTAGAATGAATGGTGAAAAGCCTCTCTCTCTCTCTCTCTCTCTCTCTCTCTCTCTCTCTCTCTCTCTCTCTCTCTCTCTCTCTCTTTCTCTCTCTCTCTCTCTCTCTCTCTCTCTCTCTCTCTCTCTCTCTCTCTCTCTCTCTCTCTATCTATTTCATGGCAGTCTTCTGACCATGTCAGGCGACTGTCAGGCCAACTTTTTTCATCGAATTCCCCCGCAACACCACAAACGTGGCCGCCGATTCAACTTGACCTTCCGCTGGACTCACGAAGATCCCAACACCGGTGCCACCGGGGCTTCCCTGGCCCCATCTGCACCCAGTGCCACCAAGACAGCCACTCCCAACACCGCAGTCCCTCTGACTGCAAGCATGGCACCAGTCGATCTCGACGAGAGCGCCCAATCTGCCGAACATCGTAGGATCCCAGAGATCGTCTGCTCCAACAACGACACCACGACAGCCAGCACGATCGCAGCATCTAGCAATGAGCCCACGGCAAGCACGAGCACGGAGACCAACGCCGACTCGGTAGTGGACGGCGGCGCGACGACCATCGGGGACGTGGCAGCGAGCGCCGATGCGACGATCAGCAACGACCCCTCAGCGGCTGCGGTTGCGGCTTCGGACGGCAATCCGGCGGCAGGCGGAACCACCGAAGTCGCCTCACCTGAGAACGGCTGTACGTCGGCAGCTGACGACCTCTTTGTGACCCCGCCTCTTCCACGGGTGGGACTGCCTGCTTCACCTGCCAAACGCCGCTTACCATCGCCGGACTCTGAAGACTCCCCTGGTGGTCCGGAACGCCACAGGCCGCATCTGAATGACTCACCCAGCACCTTTGAGCAACCTGTTTCGCTCATCATCAGCAGGGACTGCCGGAACCTGGTACTCTGCCCAAAGCCTTTCGAGGGCCTCAAACTGCCGGCAATTACAGAGGTACATGAGTACTCACTGTCAGCCTTACCATCTCTACTGAGGTCGGCTGCCCTGCGGAACCGGCAATGCGCTCAGTCAACGGTGCTGGTCCTGCCGGACGAGCTGCTCAGCACAGACCACTGGCGAGAGTCGCTCTCTGAGGCTATCGATCTACTGAGAGCAGACAGTCTGACACGTAAGATCCTTCTCGTTCCGCCCTTTGCCAGCGGTGAAGAATTGACTCAATCTCTGAGTAAGAAACTCTCACCTATTACTCTTATTGCCTCTCCTCCTCTTAAACCAATTGTATCCTTCTCAGCGCCGGACTTTATACTGGCGCTGGCTTCCTGGCTGAGAACTTTAAACTAGCTGACTACTGTAGGCCTCCCAAACTGGAAGGCAACATTTTAAATCTACACCCCACCTTCAAACTCTCCGAGTCTGAGACGAGGCTGCTAGATAAGGGACTCAATTTTATCCCAACCCAAGCCCTTGATTTCGATGAGTTGAGGAACTGCGTGACGGAATTTCATCGTAAACTTTTCTGGAAAGACTTTTTCAAAAAGAGGGGTCTCGCCAATACCAGCCCGCCCCCCTTCACCGGGAAATCAGGGAAGGAGGTTCCCCTCAGACTTAGAAGGGATGAGTGCAACTTGCTGGTACTTGAGAACCAAAATCTGGTAGAGAATTTGACAACGGGACAGATCAAAGGCAACCTAGAGGCACCAGAGACCAGGGCGATTCAGAGGCTCAAGCGAAACAGCTCCGTCCTTATAAAAAAGGTGGACAAAGGCAACGCAGTGGTCATCATGCACCCTAAGGACTACGAATTTGCAGCCTACAACCAACTGTTTGACACTGATGCCTATCAACAGCTGGACCAGCCATTGCAACCCGTGACTGCGGAACTTATTAGGGGGATCTTCCTCAATTTATGTAACAGAAAGTTCATATCTAAGAAACAGTGTGCATTTCTTTGTCCCGGAGAGAACTTCCGTCCCCGGCATTTCTACCTGCTCCCAAAAATTCACAAGGACCCGGCCACCTGGCTGATCCCCTTTCGGGTCCCAGCAGGCAGACCTATTGTGAGCGGATGTAGTTCTGAAGCAATTGGGGCAGAAAAGTACATAGACTTCTTTCTAAAACCGATTGCCCAAGCGCAACCCACTTTCATTAAGGACTCCTATGACTTCAAGGCACACCTTATGGATAAAAGCTGCACGGAAGGTTCGACTCTGGCAACCTGTGATGTCCAGAGTCTGTACTCCATGATCCCAATAGATCAGGGCATTGCAGCGATCCAGGAATTCTTTAACCGATACCCGGATCCCATTAGACCGGATGCTGAGATAATAAAGCTACTGGAACTATGTTTGTACAGGAATGACTTCGAATTTGACAAAATGATTTTCCTACAACTTAGAGGTACAGCCATGGGGCGCATATTTGCGCCCAGCTATGCCTGTCTCTTCATGAGCCTCTGGGAGGAAACTGCCCTGAGAACTGCTCTTTATAAGCCGAACATCTATTTTAGGTACATAGATGATATCTTCATTCACTGGGACCACCCGGCTGAAACTCTGACAGAATTTGTTGTACACCTAAATTCAATCAACCCCAACATCAAACTCACCGTCAGCTCCTCATCAACTGAGGTCAGTTTCCTTGACATGACCATCAGGAAAGCTGAAAACCGCTTCACAACACAATTGTTTTCAAAAGAAACAGACACTCATAGATTGTTGCACCGACAGTCCTTCCATCCGTCACACACCTTCAAGGGGTAGTAAAATCCCAAATCCTTCGGTACGCTCGTATCTGTGATGACTACAAGTCTTTCAACGATGCTTTCAATTCTTTAAAATCGGAACTCAAGCAATTAGGCTACTCGAAGATTTTTCTTAGAAACTGCAAAAAGGATGTCCTCATACTTATGAACTGGACTGCAGGACCAACGACCAATCTGGGTCTGCTTCCCAAAGGGTTCCATCCCTGTGGGTCATCCCGTGCAAATGCTGCACTCACTCACCGCCTGCTCTCTCCGCCCAGGGACTGAAACCGGCTTCCGGTTTTTTAATCTCTCAGAGCCTGTCCTGTGGCTCCAAGAACATCATCTATGGCATCTCCTGCAACCAGTGCCACCCTGGGAAAATCTTCTATGTAGGGATGACTAGAAGAACAATGAGAGATAGAATGAACCAGCACAGGTCAAATATTAACAGGAGAGTCGTAACTTCGGGGTCAGAGCATTTTCTCACCCCCAATCACTCGATTGCAAACTTTGTCTCCATTGCTATCGAACAAGTTCTTAATAACAACAAAATCGAACTAAGGGAAGAAATCTGGATTAAAAAACTGGGGACTGACAAACCGCCAGGTACGAACATCAGGGTCGACAATCATCTTCTCCGACCCATCCCAATGGTCCTTCCTTTTCACCCATCTACGGTCTGGCTCGCCAACGAGATTGCTAAAAACTTTGATAAACTACAAAATAAACCAGGCTCCCGCATTTACACGGCAACGAAATTTACAGAGCCTCCTGGCTCCCAATAAGTTTAAGTGTCAGCCAGGAAACCATTGCATCATTTTAACCAATGCGCTCACTTTACCCTATTGAAGTACAATATTTATTCACTTTGTCATTTATTTTATCCAAACTACTTAATTGTACGCACAAATCGATTTTTATGCTCGTACCCTCAATACCGGCATTTCATCTAATCGACAATCGTATAGTACTTCGAAAAAAAAACATTTTTATATAATAAATATACTGTCGATTGAAATGAATGGTGAAAAGCCTCTAGGTCTCATCTTCCATTCGGACAGCCAAGCTGCCTTGCACGCCATCAGTGGCTGCAGCACAACTCTGCTACAGTCCTCGACTGTATCAAACTCCTCAACGTGTTGGGTTCCACCAACAAAATTACCCTTAAGTGGGTTCCGGGGCATGTGGGGATCCGAGGAAATGAGTTGGCTGACACCCTTGCAAAAGTTGGTGCCTCCGGCTCCTCTCTCGGTTCCGAACCCCTTGTCCCGATTCCTGGCTGTGTCATCGACTCGCGCATCAAAGCGTGGATCAGGACTCAGCACCGCTCGACTTGGGCGAACTGCACTACCTGCAGGCAATCCAGAGGCGCTGTCCCTCAGCCCTCTCACCAGCTCCGGAAGCTCCTCTTGTGCCTCTCGCGCAGAACATCCGGGCTGCCACCATGACCCTCTCTGGTCACGGCTGTTTCTCCAGGCACCAGTACCTGCAGGGCAACGCCACAACGCTACCTGTAGTTTCTGCAACTCAGGTGACGAAACCGCTGAGCATTTCGTCAGCATCTGTCCCGCCTTCACGCGGGCCAGACTCACTTACCTCGGGCCACACACATCTATTACTGAAGCGTGCAAACCCGAAAACTTTAATCAGCTCATGCGCTACCTTCGGGCCACCCGCAGGGCTGAACTCTCCTTTCCAGAGAGCACTATAGCTGCTGGCGACACTGGGGACCTCCCTGGGCGGCGCCAACCCTCCGTCCATAGCGACGCGTCGGCCGTTCAGGGACTAGCGGAATGGGCGCCCGCGCCTTCCCGCTGTGTCCCCTCCGGGACAGCCCTGCAGCTAAGTCAAGTAAGTCAAAGCCTCTGGGACAAGTTAGAGCTAGGCAAAACAGGGTTTTAAATGTACATCCCTCATAGGTACAACTACTCATCAATTTTATCAGACTAAGAAAAATAATGCTTAAAAGACCAACTTGCTTGCATTACACACAGATTTTTGGCCTGACGAAGAGCCTAGAGGCATGAAACCGGTCGCCTATTTTCTAAAATAATATTTTAATACGCCGTGACCTCTCTTCTCTCTCTCTCTCTCTTTCTCTCTCTCTCTCTCTCTCTCTCTCTCTCTCTCTCTCTCTCTCTCTCTCTCTCTCTCTCTCTCTCTCTCTCTCTCTCTCTCTCTCTCTCTCTCTCTAGCATGCGCGTGGGATCTGCTTCCGCTGCGAGTTTTCAGAAACCGTTCAGGTACGCGGAGGTGTTATCGGCAGGCTAAGATCTGTCAAAGTTAAAACTGGGCTAAGTTTGTTTTATTATTTCTAGTTTCTAGGGCAGTTCATTCGGTTAAGACTCTAATTTTTCTTCTCTTATCTAAATTAGCATTTAGACCGACCCAAGGACGATATTTGATAGACAAATCCGAAGCAATTGTTAATCTCTGGGCCCTTGGCTTACTCCTACCTTACTACGAGTATATGCCGATTCGTTTCT
>NIVC01001125.1:0-26701 GCA_002269645.1 Macrostomum lignano
GAGGTGAGGAGAGGGAGTGGAGAGCGAGAGGAGAGGAGAGGTGAGGAGAGGTGAGGAGAGGAGTGGAGAGGAGAGGAGAGTGAGGAGAGGATAGTGAGAGGAGAGGAGAGGAGAGGAGAGGAGAGGAGAGGAGAGGTGAGGAGAGGAGTGGAGAGGAGTGGAGAGGAGAGGAGTGGAGAGGAGAGAGAGGAGAGGTGAGGAGGAGGAGTGGAGAGGAGAGGAGAGGAGTGGAGAGGAGAGGAGTGGAGAGGAGAGGAGTGGAGAGGAGAGGAGAGGTGAGAGAGGAGTGGAGAGAGAGAGTGAGAGGAGAGGAGAGAGAGAGGAGTGGAGAGGAGAGGTGAGGAGAGGAGAGGAGAGGAGAGGTGAGGAGAGGTGAGGAGAGGAGTGGAGAGGAGAGGTGAGAGAGGAGAGGAAGGAGAGGTGAGGAGAGGTGAGGAGTGGAGAGGGAGAGGAGAGGAGAGGAGAGGTGAGGAGAGGAGTGGAGAGGAGAGGAGAGGTGAGGAGAGGAGAGGAGAGGAGAGGTGAGGAGAGGAGTGGAGAGGAGAGGAGAGGAGTGGAGAGGTGAGGAGAGGATAGGAGTGGAGAGGAGAGGAGAGGAGAGGAGAGGAGAGTGAGGAGAGGAGAGGTGAGGAGAGGAGAGGAGAGGAGAGGAGAGGAGAGGAGAGGTGAGGAGAGAGTAGAGGAGAGGAGTGGAGAGGAGAGGAGTGGAGAGAGAGGAGTGGAGAGGAGAGGAGAGGTGAGGAGAGGAGTGGAGAGGAGAGGAGAGGAGAGGTGAGGAGAGGTGAGGGAGGAGTGGAGAGGAGAGGAGATGAGGAGAGGATAGGAGAGGAGAGGAGAGGAGAGGAGAGGAGAGGAGAGGAGAGGTGAGGAGAGGAGTGGAGAGGAGAGGAGTGGAGAGGAGAGGAGTGGAGAGGAGAGGTGAGGAGAGGAGAGGAGAGGAGAGGTGAGGAGAGGAGAGAGAGGTGAGGAGAGAATAGGAGTGGAGAGGAGAGGAGAGGAGAGGTGAGGAGAGGAGAGGAGAGGAGAGGAGAGAGTGGAGAGGTGAGGAGAGGATAGGAGTGGAGAGGAGAGGAGAGGAGAGGAGAGGAGAGGTGAGGAGAGGAGAGGAGAGGTGAGGAGAGGAGTGGAGAGGAGAGGAGTGGAGAGGAGAGGAGTGGAGAGGAGAGGAGTGGAGAGGAGAGGAGAGGTGAGGAGAGGAGTGGAGAGGAGAGGAGTGGAGAGGAGAGGAGTGGAGAGGAGAGGTGAGGAGAGGAGAGGAGAGGAGAGGTGAGGAGAGGTGAGGAGAGGAGTGGAGAGGAGAGGTGAGGAGAGGAGAGGAGAGGAGAGGTGAGGAGAGGTGAGGAGTGGAGAGGAGAGGAGAGGAGAGGTGAGGAGAGGAGTGGAGAGGAGAGGAGAGGTGAGGAGAGGAGAGGAGAGGAGAGGTGAGGAGAGGAGTGGAGAGGAGAGGAGAGGAGTGGAGAGGTGAGGAGAGGATAGGAGTGGAGAGGAGAGGAGAGGAGAGGAGAGGAGAGGTGAGGAGAGGAGAGGTGAGGAGAGGAGAGGAGAGGAGAGGAGAGGAGAGGAGAGGTGAGGAGAGGAGTGGGAGAGGAGAGGAGTGGAGAGGAGAGGAGTGGAGAGGAGAGGAGTGGAGAGGAGAGGAGAGGTGAGGAGAGGAGTGGAGAGGAGAGGAGAGGAGAGGTGAGGAGAGGTGAGGAGAGGAGTGGAGAGGAGAGGAGAGGTGAGGAGAGGATAGGAGAGGAGAGGAGAGGAGAGGAGAGGAGAGGAGAGGAGAGGTGAGGAGAGGAGTGGAGAGGAGTGGAGAGGAGAGGAGTGGAGAGGAGAGGGAGGAGAGGGAGGAGAGGAGTGGAGAGGAGAGGAGAGGAGTGGAGAGGAGAGGAGTGGAGAGAGAGGAGTGGAGAGGAGAGGAGAGGTGAGGAGAGGAGTGGAGAGGAGAGGAGTGGAGAGGAGAGGAGTGGAGAGGAGAGGTGAGGAGAGGAGAGGAGAGGAGAGGTGAGGAGAGGTGAGGAGAGGAGTGGAGAGGAGAGGTGAGGAGAGGAGAGGAGAGGAGAGGTGAGGAGAGGTGAGGAGTGGAGAGGAGAGGAGAGGAGAGGTGAGGAGAGGAGTGGAGAGGAGAGGAGAGGTGAGGAGAGGAGTGGAGAGGAGAGGAGAGGAGAGGAGAGGAGAGGAGAGGAGAGGTGAGGAGAGGAGTGGAGAGGAGTGGAGAGGAGAGGAGTGGAGAGGAGAGGAGAGGAGAGGTGAGGAGAGGAGTGGAGAGGAGAGGAGTGGAGAGGAGAGGAGTGAGAGGAGAGGAGTGGAGAGGAGAGGAGAGGTGAGGAGAGGAGTGGAGAGGAGAGGAGTGGAGAGGAGAGGAGTGGAGAGGAGAGGAGAGGAGAGGAGAGGAGAGGAGAGGAGAGGTGAGGAGAGGAGAGGTGAGGAGAGGAGAGGAGAGGAGAGGTGAGGAGAGGTGAGGAGAGGAGTGGAGAGGAGAGGAGTGGAGAGGAGAGGAGAGGAGAGGAGAGGAGAGGTGAGGAGAGGAGAGGAGAGAGTGGAGAGGAGAGGAGAGGAGAGGAGAGGAGAGGAGTGGAGAGGAGAGGAGTGGAGAGGAGAGGAGTGGAGAGGAGAGGAGAGGAGTGGAGAGGAGAGGTGAGAGAGGAGAGGAGAGGAGAGGAGAGGTGAGGAGAGGAGAGGTGAGGAGAGGAGAGGAGAGGAGAGAGTGGAGAGGAGAGGAGTGGAGAGGAGAGGAGTGGAGAGGAGTGGAGAGGAGTGAGGAGAGGAGAGGAGAGGAGAGGTGAGGAGAGGAGAGGAGAGGAGAGGAGAGGAGAGGAGAGGTGAGGAGAGGAGTGGAGAGGAGAGGAGTGGAGAGGAGAGGAGTGGAGAGGAGAGGAGAGGAGAGGAGAGGAGAGGAGAGGAGAGGAGTGGAGAGGAGAGGAGAGGAGAGGTGAGGAGAGGAGAGGAGAGGAGTGGAGAGGAGAGGAGAGGAGAGGAGAGGAGAGGAGAGGAGTGGAGAGGAGAGGAGTGGAGAGGAGAGGAGAGGAGAGGAGAGGAGTGGAGAGGAGAGGAGTGGAGAGGGAGGAGAGGTGAGGAGAGGAGAGGAGAGGAGAGGTGAGAGAGAGGAGAGGAGAGGAGAGGAGAGGGAGAGTGAGGAGAGGAGAGGAGAGGAGAGGAGAGGAGAGGAGAGGAGAGGGCAGCGGTGAGAGAATCTGGAGCCTACCTTACATGTCAATAAGGTGTAACGCTGTTCTTCATTTCTATTCTTCGCTCGCAGAACCAGCTTTAAGGTGCGTGAGGCTTCTGAAGCGATTTGACAGGCCTGACAATATCAATAAGCGTCAATCGCAATGTTTTAGAGCGCATGCACATTTGCTGTGTAAAAAACTGTTTACCAGCTTCAAATTGTACATGCAGTTTGCTGCCTCTGAGTAATTAAATACAGCTTTTGTCATACAGGTTAAGTCAACTAAGTTGACAATTCCCATTTATGGCAGCAAGTAGATAATTCTGACCTCTACGGGCATGGAAGTCGGTGTTTAATCATCAGATTTTAATGTGCTCAAAAATGCAATTTTACAGTTTTTTAAACTGGAAGACAGGATAAAGAGATAGAATTACAAACTTGCTTGCTGTTTTTACTCTGGTCTTTGTCTATAGACAAGACCAAGACCAAACAATTGAATTAGATGTACGCTCTGATCTCTAGACTATAAGCTGACAGAAAGAATCTCGATAGCTCGGTTGCTGGGGTGGATACATGTAGCTTTGTTGCTAGGGTTACTAGCTCGGTTGCTATGACTATATAGCTCGGTTGCTGGGGTGGATAGCTTGGTTGCTAGGGTTACTAGCTCGGTTGCTAGGAGTAGATAGCTCGGTTGCTGAGGTGGATAGCTTGGTTGCTAGGGTTACTAGCTCGGTTGCTAGGAGTAGATAGCTCGGTTGCTAGGGATAGATAGCTCGGTTGCTAGGGCTGGATAGCTCGGTTGCTGGGGTGGATAGCTTGGTTGCTAGGGTTACTAGCTCGGTTGCTAGGAGTAGATAGCTCGGTTGCTAGGAGTAGATGATATCTCGGTTGCTAGTAGATAGCTCGGTTGCTAGTAGATAGCTCGGTTGCTAGGGATAGATAGTCCCGGTTGCTAGGGATAGATAGCTTGGTTGCTAGGGCTAGCACGGTTGCTAGGGATGGAAGCACCCTAACGAGCTAGCTTAGTTAGGGTGCTTGGTTGCTAAGGCTAGAGATAGCTGGGTTGATAGGGGAAGATGGCTCGGTTGCTAAGGATAGATAGCTTAGATCGCTGGGTTGGCTGCAACATGATAGATATCAATTAATTTGAGTTTAAGAATCTGTAAAAAAATTAATTGTGTAGAAAATGTTGAATACGTCAGTAGCTTAAAGTAAGCTTTTTCCCAAGAAACAGGGTGCCGTCTACATAAGTGGTCATTATATTGGTGCACATTTTTACAGCTAATAGAAGTGGCTGCTTTTAGTCAAGGCAGAAATAGCCTTTTTGTGATCTGACCATGGAACAGCATTTTGTTTTTAACTTTCTCGCCTTTCAGAATTCCCTTTGAAATGCTTTCTGCACAATCAGACTAGAAGTACAATCGATGAGAACAGGAGGCTTGGGGTTAAATATCTCAACAGAATGGCGAAGCAACTTGACAGTTCTCAACCCAGCCAATTTTATATTTGGGAACGTGCTAATTCACCTGCGTGCACCGCCAACTTTAATAATTCCAACACAAAAAGACTCCACAAGCCACAGCCAATTGCAAAGATTGGGCTTAGGCAATTATCTCGACCAGCCTAGCCAGGTAATTGCTGTTTTCTGAGTCAACAAAGCTTTATTGCGAAGCAGGTGCAGTGGCGGCTAGTCTGTCTGCCCTGGGTTGGCTATTCAATGAAGCTCGTATATATACCTCTAAAGACGTCGAATTAGCAGAGCTTATAATATCGCATTGAAAAATCCCAAATCCCAAATCCCATCTGATCCTAGAGCTCAATATCCCAAATCCTATCTATCATAGGGATAAATAATCCCATATCACATCTGATCCTACAGCTCAATAATCCCAAATCCCATCTGATCATAGGAATCAATAATCCAAAATCCCATATGATCATAGGGATTAATAATCCCAAATCCCATATGATCCTAGAGCTCAATAATCCTAAATCCCATGATCCTAGAGCTCAATAATCCCAAATCACATGATCATAGGGATAGATAATCCCAAATTGCATCTGATCATAGGGATCAATAATCCCAAATCCCATCCGATCCTATAGCTCAAAATCCAAAATTCAATTAAAGCTGAAAAATGGAAGCAAAAATGGAAGCTGAACTCTAGCCAAGTAGCCATTGTCAACAAGAACCAGAAACAGACGGTTTTACTGAACTAAAACAGACACACCAGCACAAAACTCTTTATTTTTTGCGATTGCCCTCTGCTAAATAACTCACTCCTGTAAGATAATCAGTAGAACTATTTTACACGACAAAGGAAAATTAGACAATGAACAGGACAAACAGCCAAGGTTATGGTTAGGGTTAAACAAGATTAAAGCTGTGTTCAAACAAAATAACAATTAAATGATACAGAAATAATGTATTAATACTCGTAACATCGAAAAATTATTAATTAAGGCTAAATATCAGACTTGAAGCAAGCAGATTTTATTAAGCCTATTTCGAATGAAGTATTAGTTTGTGAGATGGATAGCTCGCTTGCTACGACTAGCTTGGTTGCTAGGGCCAGCTTGGTTGCTAAGGGTTCCTTGGTTGCTAAGGATATCTTGGTTGCTGGGGCCAGCTTGGTTGCTAAGGTTAGCTCGGTTGTTAAGGCTAGCTTGGTTGCTAGGGCCAGATAGGTTGCTAAAGCTAGCTTGGTTGCTAGGGCTATCTTGGTTGCTAGGGCCAGCTTGGTTGCTATGGCAGATAGCTCAGTTGCTAAGGTGTCAGCATTAGCTTTGAATTTTTTATTGACAGAAAAATTATCCAATAGTTTCCATTACATGTAGATAGAGTTCCACTGTTACGCAAACACTAAATGTAGTTAATAATTAAAACAAAACTAAATTGCCTTTTGGCACTTTAAAGCAATAAAAAGTACTAATTAAAAGCACATATTTTGTACGGTACATTAATAATCTATATTTAATCAAGCGGGAATTAGGATTCAAGAAATACGCAAAACTCTCAAGATAATATTTAAACAAAAAATGCCAATATTAAAAGCAGACAATAACACTTTCCCAGTCCATTTTCCCATTTAAACATACTAATGAGAAAAAAACTACTAACAGTAGGCAAAATGAACAAGGCACCACAAATTCGACAATAGATGACATTATACAGTACATCATATATTTTTATTAATTAAAACAAAACACAACAATCTCTTATTGGTTATCATGTGTCTTTGGAATTCACATAGGAATGTCACAAACATACGAAGAAAAGTGAATTTTCACGTAACTTTCCAATGCTCCAACGGCAGAGACTCCAGACGCCTGAACGTGGCGCGAATTCGCAGCAGAACCACAATGCCCAGGATGAAGCACAGGCCAGACTGGATGTAGTACCCATCCACTAGGGTGATGCAGGACGACTCAGACTCCAGGCTTGGGGTGCTGCACGACTTGATTGATATGTAGTCAACCACGAATAGCAGGAAAGTGACTGGAGCGCTGCCGGCTGAGGGGAAATATTTATTAACAATAGTTATGTATCTGCATAAAGCTTAAGCATTATTGTTCAAGAAATGTCTTATAAGGAAAAATAAGAAATAGAAAAGACTTCTGCTTGGATGAATTTTTGCTAAGGGAGGGATAATCAGTAGGTGGACAACTCGGTTGCTAGGGATAGATTGATCGGTTACTGGGGCAAATAGTTGGATTGCTATGGATAGATATCTCGGTTGCTAGGGGGAGATACCACGGTTGCTAAGGGTAGATAACTTAATTGCTAGGCTTAGATAGTTCGGTAATTCGGTTGCTATGGGGTAGATACGAGCGTAAGCTTGGTTGCTAGGGCAAACAGTTGGGTTGGGTTGCTATAAAATTGGTATATCTATGGCTAGACAGCTCGGTTGGTAGGGGTAGATAGCTCGGTTGCTATCGATATATAGCTCGGTTGCTATGGATATATAGCTCGGTTGCTATGGATATATAGCTCGGTTGCTATGGATATATAGCTCGGTTGCTATGGATATATATAGCTCGGTTGCTATGGATATATAGCTCGGTTGCTATGGATATATAGCTCGGTTGCTATGGATATATAACTCGGTTGCTAGGGCGTAGTTAACTCAGTTGCTTGGGATTGATAGCTCGGTTGCTAGGGTAGATAGCTATAGGTTGCTAGGAGTGGATAGCTCGGTTGCTAGGGCTAGACAGCTCGGTTGCTAAGGCTAGATAGCTTAGGTAAGTGGGTTGGCTAAAATTGGTATATCTATAAATTTAGAACTCAAGAAGATTCCAATAAAATCAGAATCCAACATTCGACAGTCTCACCTAGATTAGTAACGGTATTAAGCAGAGTCATATAAGTGCCGCCAACATTCGGATCGGACACTTTAGCGTGGAAAGCCATCTGAGACACGAACATGGCGTACATGAACACCTGATGGGCCAGATAGGCAACGGTCACTAGCAGGAAATAGTGCCAAGGATAGCTGGCATCGTGGGCAGATTTAAACCGAGGCGTTATCCAAACTAAGCCGGCAAACAGCAGGCCCAACAGCAGCCTGGGCAGGGCACTCTTTGTGTACAAAGACAATGGCCGATTGCCAACGTGTCTACTTAGCAGCACAGGCAGAACCAGTTGAAACGGCGTGACAACAACGCCTAAAAGTGCCAGACGTTCTTTCGGCACACCGGCTTCGATGAGTTTCAATCCGGTCATGCCGTCGGCGGCAGCGAAAGCCGATTTCAACAGGCACAGGCAGAACAGGTACAGCAGGACTGGCCGCAGGCGCATGACCTTGGCTAGGATGGCATAGGTCTCCCTAACACCGAGATTGTCGTTATCAACTTCCGAGCTGCTGTTACTGCTGCTAGTTGATTCTTCCCGACGGAATAGCAGGCAAAATGTGGTGCCAAGGAACACTAGGCCCCAGAAACGGAGGAAACCCGACAGGCTCACCTGCGTGTGTGCAGTTTGGAGTCATACCGATATTTTATAGTTGGTATAAGCCGCTTTTAGCTACGAGACTCTTAGAATGACTGTTTTGTATGAGCATCCTACAATGACCATTTTGTATGAGTCTTTTACAATGAGCGTCATGCATGATCCTCTTACAATGACCGTTTTGCATGAGCTCCTTGCAATGACCATTTCATATGAGTCTCTTAGAATGACGGTTTTACATGAGCTTTTGACAATGACCGTTTTATATGAGTCTTTTACAATGACCGACATGCACGATCCTCTTAGCTCATACAATGATTTTTTTCTATGAGCTTCCTTAAATGACAGTTTTAATATGAGCCTCTTACAATAACCGTTTTGCATGAGCTCCTGGCAATGACCCTTTTACATGAGCCTTTTACAATGACTGTCATGCATGATCCTCTTAGCTCGTAAGTCGTAAATGACATTTTTATATGATTCTCTGACAATGACGCTTGTTATGAAGATATGAGCCTTTTTTAGAAATGACTGTTTTGTGTGAGCCAGTTGCAATGAGAATTTTGCACCTTTCCAATGAGTCTATTAAAAAAAGCGATGACTCACCAGACCAACAGGCTCAGGCCTGCTCCGCAGCCAGGTGTTGCAAAAGTCGGCCGACTCCAACGCCAGGAACAGCACGTAGGCAATGAAATAGCCGGCAGTCTGACCAACCGAGTTGCAACCGGATGCCCAAGCAACATTGCGCCTGCTCAGCATAGTCAGAGCCCAGCCGTCAACAGCAATGTCCTGCGTTGCGGCCAGGAATGTTAGGGAGAAAAATCCCGCCGCCAGAGGCAGAACTCGAACCGGCCCGGGCGGGTTCTCGCCCAACAGCCAGTCCGTGTAGCTGGCCAATGTGGTCATAGCGGCCGCTAGGCCGAACTGCACCGGTATTAACCAGGACTTCCGGCGACCAAATCGAGCCGAGTAGATCGAATCCACCAGCGGTGCCCACAGTAGTTTGAGCGAGAATGGCCAGAATACGAAGGAAAATGTACCCTGAGCTGTGTAGCTCACCTGGGCGGCGTGCGGTTATGGGGGTTATTTGGCAAGAAAGTGTCATTGGATGTTAAAATGCTAAACATACCTGGCCAAAACCTTATCACGCTCAAAGCAATGGGGTCTAGTGGAGAGATTGAACAAACAAATAAAGTCTATAATCACGCGTTTAGTAGACAAATGATCACATTCATTGGGATCTTATTATTCCGGACAGAAAGTGTGAAGTCGTGAAGACTCTCTGGGCAGAAAGTGTGAAGTCGTGAAGACTCTGGGCAGAAAGTGTGAAGTCGTGAAGACTCTGGGCAGAAAGTGTGAAGTCGTGAAGACTCTGGGCAGAAAGTGTGAAGTCGTGAAGACTCTGGGCAGAAAGTGTGAAGTCGTGAAGACTCTGGGCAGAAAGTGTGAAGTCGTGAAGACTCTGGGCAGAAAGTGTGAAGTCGTGAAGACTCTGGGCAGAAAGTGTGAAGTCGTGAAGACTCTGGGCAGAAAGTGTGAAGTCGTGAAGACTCTGGGCAGAAAGTGTGAAGTCGTGAAGACTCTGGGCAGAAAGTGTGAAGTCGTGAAGACTGGGCAGAAAGTGTGAAGTCGTGAAGACTCGGGCAGAAAGTGTGAAGTCGTGAAGACTCTGGGCAGAAAGTGTGAAGTCGTGAAGACTCTGGGCAGAAAGTGTGAAGTCGTGAAGACTCTGGGCAGAAAGTGTGAAGTCGTGAAGACTCCGGGCACAAAGTGTGAAGTCGTGAAGGCTCCGGACAGAAAGTGTGAAGTCGTGAAGACTCAGGAGAGAGAGAGAGAGAGAGAAAGAGAGAGAGAGAGATTGTGAAGGTGCAGTGTAGGGCTGATCACTGGGGCAACTTAGATCGCGAGAACCAGGATGATCTTGGTGAGAATCCGCAACTGCCTCACCTTCCTAGCCGTGAGAATGTAGGGCACAGAGCCGGCCAGACCCAGCGGTATGCCCTGCAGCACGTACAGAAATGTGAGCAACAGGACAGATCGCCGATCCTGCGAGCTCATCTCGCCTAGCGACTGAGCAGACAAGTCCCCATGCCAGCGGGGCCGCCTTCCACGCTCGGCTGATGAGGATTCGAGTTTTTCACCGGCGAACGAGCCTGCCGTGCCTTCTTGAGCAGTTGAGCAGTTGACGAAGCGGCTTCGGCTTCTTCAGCTTCTGGCGATGTAGAAGTAGTGGATCCGCTGGAGTTGTCGGCCTCTTCAATATCGTTATCGTCTGTGAGATCTCCGCTAGTGTTGAGAGGCACTTGTGAGGGAATTTCTATGTCCAAGCTGAGTCCTTCCACTCGCTGTTGCTGCCTGCTGCTTGACCGGCTGTTGCCGGCGACACGACGCTGGCGGGTGGCTGGGGATGGCATGCAAGGGAGTCAGGGGGGGGGCGGAATTGAGTTTAGGCGGGCGAAATCGAGTGTAAGGGGGGGGGCGGAATCGAGTCTAAGGGGGCGGAATCGAGTGTAGGGGGAGGGGCGGAATCGAGTGTAAGGGGGGCGGAATCGAGTGTAAGGGGGGCGGAATCGAGTGTAAGGGGGGGGCGGAATCGAGTGTAAGGGGGGCGGAATCGAGTGTAAGGGGGGAGGAATCGAGTGTAAGGGGGGAGGAATCGAGTGTTAGGGGGCGGAATCGAGTGTAAGGGGGGCGGAATCGAGTGTTAGGGGCGGAATCGAGTGTAAGGGGGCGGAATCGAGTGTAAGGGGCGAGGAATCGAGTGTAAGGGGGGAGGAATCGAGTGTAAGGGGGGAGGAATCGAGTGTTAGGGGGCGGAATCGAGTGTTAGGGGGCGGAATCGAGTGTAAGGGGGCGGAATCGAGTGTTAGGGGGCGGAATCGAGTGTAAGGGGGGCGGAATCGAGTGTAAGGGGGGGCGGAATCGAGTGTAAGGGGGCGGAATCGAGTGTAAGGGGGGCGGAATCGAGTGTAAGGGGGCGTAATTGAGTGTAAGGGGGGCGGAATCGAGTGTTAGGGGGCGGAATCGAGTATAAGGGGGGCGGAATCGAGTGTAAGGGGGGCGTAATTGAGTGTAAGGGGGGCGGAATCGAGTGTTAGGGGGCGGAATCAGGTGTGCGACACAGTCAATACTAATAGATAGTGACATTTTACTATGATAAAATTTCTTTTAAAACCAAAAGTAGCATAAAAAGCAAGTCTAACAACAAAGTATACAAACACGCCATAATCACTGACAAAATACAACTTTTATTTTTACTTACTCTTCACAAGCAAATCGAGTTTACATTTTGGCATTTGGAACACACCTTGATAAGATATTTATTGAGATAAGAATTTAAACATTTCTGAGCGGGATTAACACAATAATTTTAGTTCATTAAGCTAAAAACTCTTTCTTTGTAAGCCAGATTACGTAAGTAAAATAAATTTAAGCAGTAAAGAATCATTTTTTTCAGAGCGATCAAAACGCTTGCATTAGCTATATATAATAGTACATCACAACAGGAATGATTGGCTTTAGACAAAGTACAAGAATGTTGGCGCAAAAGCGCAGCCAACATGAGTGAAATTTATATTACGCGATCTTAAGTGCGCATAAGCCTAAAATTAATTGCGAAAATTTATGTAACTCGCGAGCGAACCGGAGAACGAACAAACTTTGCAAGTTCCTGCGAACTGAAGTACTAGCAAACTTTTCAAGCTCTCGCGAACTGAAGTACAAGCGAACTTTTCAAGTTCTCGCAAACTGAAGTACAAGCGAACTTTTCAAGTTCTCGCAAACTGAAGTACTATCAAACTTTTCAAGTTCTCGCGAACTGAAGTACTAGCAAACTTTTCAAGTGCTCGCGAACTGAAGTACTAGCAAAATTTTCTACTTCTCGCGAACTCAAGTACTAGCGAACTTTTCAAGTTCTCGCGAACTGAAGTACTAGCAAACTTTTACTTTTCTAGTTCTCGCGAACTGAAGTACTAGCGAACTTTTCAAGTGCTCGCGAACTGAAGTATTTTAGAACTTTAAAAAGTACGCACGAACTTAACAAGTGCGAATGAAGTAGCCAAAAAGTTAAACAGTACATTAGAACCGAAGTACCGGCGTACTATTAAGGCATCTGGGTAACGCTGATACACTCGCGCAACAGTCGCGGTACGGATGCTTCGGTCAAGTCTCTGGGCTGTTTATAAAGTACGCGCCGACGAACGTCTTCGTAGGCGAAGGGCAGCCGCAGCACCCAAAGGTCGCCGGGGCCAAGCGGAATCGGCTCTGGATTGCCGGGCAAGAACACCGGAGCAGCCGAGACGGACGTCGCGGCCGATTCGCCGCCGGTTTCGGCTACAGCTGGCGCCGATGAGTCGGGCGACGGGGCAGCGAATCGAACTCGCGGATTGAGCCGAATCCGGACTGGAGCTTGAGGCGCAGCCACCCAGACTCGCATTAGCTGAGCAAATGCGCCTTTGGATTTGTGACAATGACACGGTATAAATAGCGGCAGATCTTCGCTAAGCAGCCGTTGAACTCCCTCCTTAACCTGGGTAGCTTGCATCGCGCCGCGCATCATCTGGCCGGGACTCGATACAAAAAATCGGTGCCCAAACGGGCACTCGTGCTCGAAGCCGAACCAAGCTTTGGCTGTTGGCTCGCGTCGAGTGCTTCGATATTGAGATGATTGCTGTTGTTGCTGCTGTTGCTGTTGCCACAGTTTACTGGCTACAGGTACATTCCAGGGCAGCAGGTGATTAGAGCCGCTAGAGAAGCCCGGCTGTCCAATACCGTTAGCGTGGCTGTAGCTGTTGTAGCGGCCAACAGACAGCAGGCACCAGCTTTGGACCAACGGCAGATAGCGGCCGATCAGGTCCTCGGTCATCATTCCTTTTAATTGCCGGATTGACACCTCAGTGTTATTCGATGCTGATAGCCCAGTCTCTTTAGGCGATTCAAGCTTCAAGCATTGCCGTTGTTTCCGCTTTAGATCTGCTTCTTCTTCTAATAATAATTGCTCATCTTCATCGTAGTTGCTGTGCTCGACGGCTAATGCTAGGGGAGTCCTGCTAGGCAATGTGGCTGACGGCTGGTCCAGCTCGACATCGTCCAACTCTGGACTGCGCAGCGGCGGCAGCAGGTCGCCACTGTTCGACAGCTCCTCCGTGTACTGTGGCTGGGCTGCGGGTTTATGGTGGGCGTGGCTGGGGGTTTATGGTGGGCGTGGCTGGGGGTTTATGGTGGATGTGGCTGGGGGTTTATGGTGGGTGTGGCTGGGGGCTTATGGTGGGTGTGGCTGGGAGTTTATGGTGGGTGTGGCTGGGGGTTTATGGTGGGTGTGGCTGGGGGTTTATGGTGGGTGTGGCTGCGGGTTTATGGTGGGTGTGGCTGCAGGTTTATGGTGGGTGTGGCTGCGGGTTTATGGTGGGTGTGGCTGCGGGTTTATGGTGGGTGTGGCTGGGGGTTTATGGTGGGTGTGGCTGGTTTATGGTGGGTGTGGCTGGGGGCTTATGGTGGGTGTGGCTGGGGGTTTATGGTGGGTGTGGCTGGGGGTTTATGGTGGATGTGGCTGCGGGTTTATGGTGGGTGTGGCTGGGGGTTTATGGTGGGTGTGGCTGGTTTATGGTGGGTGTGGCTGCAGTTTTATGGTGGGTGTGGCTGCGGGTTTATGGTGGGTGTGGCTGCGGGTTTATGGTGGGTGTGGCTGAGGGTTTGTGGGTAAGATTAGCTGTCTGATGATTTAATATTTGGTGTCTGATGGGGTGAGAATAGATTTCTGATGGGTGAGATTAGATTTTCCATGGGGTGAGATTAGATGTCTGATGGGATGATATTAGATTTCTAATGGGGTGAGATTAGACGTCTGATGGGGTGAGATTAGACGTCTGATGGGGTGAGATTAGGTGTCTAGTAAGGTGAGATTTAATGCCTAAATAACGAGGGAGATTAAGCATCTAGTGGGTGAGATTCATGCTTTAGACAAAGCTAACAGTGATTACAATTAGAGCTTTAATGTGAGCTAGGTCGATACAATATACACACTTTTATCCTCGGAGCCTCTCCGCTGATAGACTGGCAGAGGCACAGGCTGGTGCTGGCCGCAGCAGCTGTCAATCAGACGGCTATAAAAGTGCACATTGGCCTCCTCCCAGTTGAAAGGATCTGGTCGGCTTTCCAACAGTCGGCCGCACGAGCAGGCGGCCCGCATCGATGTGTAAGCTGACGAATGCGGCATCGCCGGCAGCTGCTGCTGCTGATCAGCCGAGGTGCCGGGCAGGCTGTGCCGCTCGTTAACGCACGGATGCGAGGTGACGCTCAGGGCTTCGCACATCTGCCGGCCGGACAGCCAGACGCTGTTGCAGCGAGCCTCCAATTCAGCCAGGTATTTATCGGCTGCCGGGCCTCGGGCATTGTCTAGGAACACCTGCTGGGCCTTGCGAATGCGCTCGGTGTGCACCCGATGGCTGTAGTGGGCTGGCAGGCCCTCGCGATAGACGGACTCGGCCAGTGGCAGGGCGCTGGCGCACCGGGTCTCCGAGAATTTGCGCACAATGTCGCACCTGGAAGTGAAGGGGAGATTAAGGGTGATTAAGCGTTCTTCAGACGCCCCAGCAACTGAGGATCTAAGAGGTTAAAGCTGACCAAGCAACTGAGGATCTGGGAGGCTGACCCAGCTACTGACACTCTGGGAGGCTGGCCCAGCAACTGAGGATCTGGGAGGCTGGCCCAGCTACTGAGGATCTGGGAGGCTGACCCAGCAACTGAGGATCTGGGAGGCTGACCCAGCAACTGAGGATCTGGGAGGCTGGCCCAGCAACTGAGGATCTGGGAGGCTGACCCAGCAACTGAGGATCTGGGAGGCTGGCCCAGCAACTGAGGATCTGGGAGGCTGACCCAGCAACTGAGGATCTGGGAGGCTGGTCCAGCAACTGAGGATCTGGGAGGCTGACCCAGCAACTGAGGATCGGTAGTGACACAAGCAACTCCAGAGGGTGAATAAACACATACTCATGACCATTATCCAACTCACCTAGCCTTGAACTCGTTCATAACCCTCTGCACGCCTGGGTCTAGATCCGTAAGCAGCAGTTTGTGCAGCTTGTGGCAGACTTTAAACCAGCTCTTGGCCGAGACCAGATCCAGCGGGCCGCCGCCAACGCCGCCCTCAGCCTCCGCCTGGTTCATGTGCCGTTCGAGGAATCTGGCGAATTCCCGATTGTACGAACCGCCCGTCAGCGACTGCATGAATTCATTATCCAACAGTTGATCGTCTGTTAAGTCTACGGGGTCGTCCAGCTCTAGCAGAGACTGAAAGACGCCAGACGGCGAGGCTGGTGCAGGCGGGCTGACGCAGCAGAATCCGCCGTCTGGTAGACGGCACAAGTTGCCGGCCTCGGGGCCCGTGATGAGTTTTGCGCGGCGGAATATCTGCGGGCGTGGAGGCAGTGCAGGGGCGGGTTATGGGTACCTGCTGGGGCGGGTTCTAATTGGGGTGGATTCTAATTGGGGTGGGTTCTAATTAGGGCGGATTCTAATTGGGGTGGATTCTAATTGGGGTGGGTTCTAATTGGGGTGGGTTCTAATTGGGGTGGATTCTAATTGGGGTGGGTTCTAATTGGGGTGGGTTCTAATTGGGGTGGGTTCTAATTGGGGTGGATTCTAATTGGGGTGGGTTCTAATTGGAGTGGATTCTAATTGGGGTGGGTTCTAATTAGGGCGGATTCTAATTGGGGTGGATTCTAATTGGGGTGGGTTCTAATTGGGGTGGGTTCTAATTGGGTAGGTTTTAACTGGGGTGGGTTCTAATTGGGGTGGGTTCTAATTAGGGCGGATTCTAATTGGGGTGGGTTCTAATTGGGGTGGATTCTAATTGGGGTGGGTTCTAATTAGGGCGGATTCTAATTGGGGTGGATTCTAATTGGGGTGGGTTCTAATTGGGGTGGGTTCTAATTGGGTAGGTTTTAACTGGGGTGGGTTCTAATTGGGGTGGGTTCTAATTAGGGCGGATTCTAATTGGGGTGGGTTCTAATTGGAGTGGATTCTAATTGGGGTGGATTCTAATTGGGGTAGGTTCTAACTGGGGTGGGTTCTAATTGGGGTGGGTTCTAATTGGGTAGGTTTTAACTGGGGTGGGTTCTTATTGGGGTGGGTTCTAATTGGGGTGGGTTCTAATTGGGGTGAATTCTAATTAGGGCGGATTCTAATTGGGGTGGGTTCTAATTGTGGTGTGTTTTAAATTGGGGTGAAATTGGGGTGGATTCTAACTGGGTAGGCTCTAAATAGGACTAAATCAGCTAGCGACTGAATCAGAGTGTCGCTTTAAATAAAAAATGCTCCACCTGATAAATCTGGCACTGCAAGCTATCAGCCAGAGCTCGTTGGTGACCGCCGTCAATTAGCTGCTTAGTAAGATTGCCCGGACTCAGTTGGAAATGGAATAGCACAGCCGGGCATGAGGTCCGACCATTCAGAGTCCAATCTCGGGGCACAGGGAACGAGCGATAGGCCTGGCACAGTTGGCCCAGCAACTGCTGACGCAGCTGAGACACCAGCTGTAGGGTTCGAGTTACTGCCGGATTCACCTGCGAAGTTGCAAAGGGATAATTGAGTAATTAATACGAGCTAATTAACTGGACTTCCGGAGTTAAAAAAGATCCCATCGATCCCACTGAACCGGAAATATCGAATTTTCCTGGACTTTGAAGATCCCATCGATCCCACTGAACCGGAAGTATCGAATTTTCCATAACTTTGAAAATCCCAACGATCCCACTGAACCGGAAGCATCGAATTTCCCTGAACTTTGAAGATCCCATCGATCCCACTGAACCGGAAGTATCGAATTTTCCATAACTTTGAAAATCCCATCGATCCCACTGAACCGGAAGTATTGAATTTCAATAAACTTTGAAGATCCCATCGATCCCACTGAACCGGAAGTATCGAATTTTCCATAACTTTGAAAATCCCATCGATCCCACTGAACCGGAAGTATTGAATTTCCCTGAACTTTGAAGATCCCATCGATCCCACTGAACCGGAAGCATCGAATTTCCCTGAACTTTGAAGATCCCATCGATCCCACTGAACCGGAAGTATCGAATTTTCCATAACTTTGAAAATCCCATCGATCCCACTGAACCGGAAGTATTGAATTTCCCTGAACTTTGAAGATCCCATCGATCCCACTGAACCGGAAGTATCGAATTTTCCATAACTTTGAAAATCCCATCGATCCCACCGAACCGGAAGTTGGAAAATCCAACCAACCTGAGTCCCAATACAGTTGAACACAACAACATGCGACACGGAGAACAGGTATAGCAAAGCTCTGATGTTATCAAAATCGGCCGCAGTCAGCATAGCGGCAACATTAGGCGTGTCCGGATTAAGATCTCGGACAAAAGCGGCGTACAGGTGAGCTAAATGAGCCGGGTCATTCGGTCCGGTTAAGCTTAGAAACACGGCCCGCTTTTCTGGGCTGTAGAATCCGTGCAGCCTGACCAGCTGCTGCTGATCAGATGCCGACTTATCGGCGGTACTATCGACATCGTCCGCCACTGTAGCACCGTCGCTTTCAAAACCATAGCCTAGCAACGGCGGTTGAAACGCCGGCCTATCTAATAACTGCAGTTCCAATTGTAGAGTTTTGCTGGGACACAACCTGGGATCGGACCGGCCAACAAAAGCCACTACGCGAATTCGCGTATCGCGTCGGGATAAACGATTGAAGTCGAAGTTCGGGGGCAAGGGGAACCAGCCGGGTTGGCAGGCTGGTTGAGACCTCTGCTGATGCTGCTCATGGTGATGATGCTGATAGTGCCTCTGAGTATCCAGAAATCAATGCATCAGCGATTTAAAAAAAGCATATGAAAAGACTTAAGACATTAAGGAATTGAAAGGAGTGGCCTAGGAGTGTCTTAGGAGTGACCCACCAGAGAAACAGGTGTCTTAGGAGTGATCCACTTGAGGAATCAGTGGCTTAGGAGTGACCCTCTTGAGGAATCAGTGGCTTGGGAGTGACTCACTTGAGGAATCAGTGGCTTAGGAGTGACCCACTTGAGGAATCAGTGGCTTAGGAGTGACTCATTTGAGGAATCAGTGGCTTAGGAGTGACCCGCTTGAGGAATCAGTGGCTTAGGAGTGACCCGCTTGAGGAATCAGTGGCTTAGGAGTGACCCGCTTGAGGAATCAGTGGCTTGGGAGTGACCCGCTTGAGGAATCAGTGGCTTAGGAGTGACCCGCTTGAGGAATCAGTGGCTTGGGAGTGACTCACTTGAGGAATCAGTGGCTTGGGAGTGACTCACTTGAGGAATCAGTGGCTTGGGAGTGACTCACTTGAGGAATCAGTGGCTTAGGAGTGACACACTTGAGGAATCAGTGGCTTAGGAGTGACCCACTAGATACTGATGTGTTAGCTAATCGTAGGAGTGACCTGTATGCATACGTATAAACTGATTATCTAAGTAGCAAGACATAACTAAAAATAAGCGAGAACTAGCAAAAAATAAATTGTGTGCCTTTATTTCAAACATTATCAGTTTTAGTAGTTTATACAGGTAAGCAATTAAAAAATAAGGACATGATAACTACGCAGCATATTATTTAATACAAAATTATAGTTAGCTACTATGCACAATAAGCAATAACCTGAAAATTTAACCGAGATTAAAACAGGCATAACAGATAAAATGTATAGATGTACAAATATGCACACATGTCACGCTTTTAAACAATAAAGACATTTTATAGTGCACGCAGGCAATAAAATGCACTGTAACAAAGGACAAATACAACAAAACTGTGTTAACTGTCTTTGTTAAACCTGTTTTATGAATGGATAGCACTTTTAAGTAAATATCAAGTACATTTGAATGACGGTAAAGGAATGAGGGCTGTATAACGGTAGATAAGAGTAGATTATTAGGGTAGCTTAAGGGTAGATGATTAGGGTAGCTTAAGGGTAGATGATTTGGGTAGCTTAAAGGTAGATTATTTGGGTAGCTTAAGGGTAGATGATTTGGGTAGCTTAAGGGTAGATGATTTGGGTAGCTTAACGGTAGATGATTAGGGTAGGTTAAGGGTAGATGATTTGGGTAGCTTAAGGGTAGATGATTAGGGTAGCTTAAGGGTAGATGATTTGGGTAGCTTAAGGGTAGATGATTTGGGTAGCTTAACGGTAGATGATTAGGGTAGGTTAAGGGTAGATGATTAGGGTAGCTTAAGGGTAGATGATTTGGGTAGCTTAACGGTAGATTATTAGGGTAGATTAACGGTAGAGGGTAGCTTAACCTCAACGTTAGAGGATTAAGGCAGCTTAAAAGACAGAACTATTGCATCTGATCGATAGGTTAGAAAGGTAGATCGATAGGTTAGCATGAAAATTTATTAAAAAAACGGTAACTGCAAAGGTAGATAGGTAAATAGTGAATAAATTTTAGTGCATGCAGGTTTATTCTTACTCATATTTTCGTTTTATAGCATGAGTAAATGTTAAACTGACTGCTCAAAACTTGTCGTGCAAAGTACTCACATCTCGTGCCAAATACATAACTTCGTATATACATATAGCGACGGAATAGCAACATACTTAAAACACAAGTATTAAAGTATGCAGCACTTTTTTGAACGCAACAACCTACAAGAGCATCGAATAATGTAGCATGATATGAAAAATGAAAATAACATATGAAAATAGACGAATTAAAATAGCTGCCAATGCAGTGCTGATTGCTAGGACCAGATTAAAGTTACTTGAAAATTGACATCTTTTTACTTTATTTATTATTTGATTATTAGACAGACAGGGTTGATGGGCCATTCTAGAGTGAGGTTGGAGGGCGGTTCCAGAGTGGGGTTGGAGGGCGGTTCTAGAGTGGGGTTGGAGGGCGGTTCTAGAGTGGGGTTGGAGGGCGGTTCTAGAGTGGGGTGGGATGGCGGTTCTAGAGTGGGGTTGGAGGGCGGTTCTAGAGTGGGGTTGGAGGGCGGTTCTAGAGTGGGGTGGGATGGCGGTTCCAGAGTGGGGTTGGAGGGCGGTTCTAGAGTGGGGTTGGAGGGCGGTTCTAGAGTGGGGTTGGAGGGCGGTTCTAGAGTGGGGTTGGAGGGCGGTTCTAGAGTGGGGTTAGAGGGGATTCTAGAGTGAAGTTGGAGGGCGACTCTAAAACAATTTTGATAGTTTAACATTAGTTTGAGATTAGTAAACAACATGAGTACATCTCTGCTT
Source organism: Macrostomum lignano (assembly GCA_002269645.1). Taxonomy (NCBI): domain Eukaryota; kingdom Metazoa; phylum Platyhelminthes; family Macrostomidae; genus Macrostomum; species Macrostomum lignano. Next base: position 20,305 of record NIVC01001125.1, read on the forward strand.
AGCTTAAATGGACAAATGACTAGCGTTAATTACATAAGAACTAAGAATCGGAGTCTGCACAGTCTTTAGCCTCATCATCAGCCGGGGATGCTGCATTCCCAGTGGCCTGATCTTCAGCACCGGCTTTGGCACTGGGTGTATCCGCAACCAGGCCAGTCCCAGCCGTGGGATAAGGATAAGGCTTGCCAGTCACCTTGCACAGATGTTCAATGGCTAATTGATAGGCCTTTTTAATGCTAGTTCGAAGGCGGCTTCTTTTGGCGTCAACTAGGCGTTCTTTGTCAATCTCGGTGCAAACTCCCAGCAGCTCGAGTTTATCGGCCATTAACCATTGCCAGGTGCGTTTCTGATCGAAGAACAGTACAAGATAGTCTTCGCCGCGACAGGACTGCAGTACAGAATCTGGCGGAGCGGGTATTGGCACCCCGTTCTGAGAGTAGCCACTCTTGGGCATGTCGGGATCAATCACTAGGCCTGGATAGGATGGATAACCGCGACATTTGGCCCACACTAAGTCCAAGGGTTTTACTGGGCCTTCGCCGCTGCTGGTTGATCGAGACGGATTGCGCGTTCGACTGGGATTCCTAGAATTGTTTGTTTAAAGGAAACTTCGACTAAGTAGGGATTTAACTGGTTTTGAACATCAATGAGAAAATTTTTAGCATCAGCTATAGGAAATTCAAATTAAATAAAATACTTTTCGTGCTACTTTTAGTAGGCCATTTTCATAGGCTGCAAAGCAATTAGCATGACATCCCGATGTAAACGGTACCTCTGCCAACAAGCGTCCCAGAGTCACTTGCGTCGCCCAAAGTCGTTGCCGGTGACAAGTAAAATATAAAATAAGCGACTTCAGAGTCTATACGACTCTAAAAAGACGAGATGTCACAGTAAAAGTCCATTAGAGGAGTATTATTGTCTGCGATTCAGGGACGACGCAAGTGAATATGACGCTCTACAGTGACTCTGGGGCAGTTGTGTTGCATCTGAGGCTTTTAAGAGTCGCTGTACAATCACCACCTAAAGAGCATTGCTTTGAAGTATAATAGTATTTCGCATCAATAACAACTCTATTCAATTGTCTACTTCAGTAAGTAGAAACTTAAGTGATAACACGACTCCTGGACGACTTTTTCACGACTCTTACAATTCTGCAACTAACGTGATGCCCTCGTGACTCAAAAGTAGCCTCTCCGTCGTATAGAGTCGTTTGAGTTGTAAAGAAGTCACAACAGTCGCCCTAGAGTTGCTACAGTCATTAGTGAGTTGTTTGCAATGCCACTTTAGCAATACTTGTCACGGTGCCGTGTCCAACTGGACCTATAACCGGCTCTTCGCGCACATGATACGAGTATATATCGGCACTGACTACGCAGTTTCAGAGAGTGCTTTGAATAATCAATCTTTTTTTTTAATTCTTGTCACTGTTGATATATTTATTATATCTGTGACTGCGACTGGTTCAAGCAACTGCTGCAGCAGTGAAGCTATAATATAGTGTTAATCGGTGAAATTCGCAGCTCCTTATTTCTATTAAATAATAAAATGCTTGTCGAAATTGCCACTAATGTATTGGACAGTGTTCCCTAAACGGCTCTCCTATGATTGATCCTAAAGCTTAAAGCTTAAAGTTTACAAATTTAGATATCTAGAAATACGTCAACAGAAGCGCAACATTTCAATCGATTGGGATTAACGCAAAAATAAAGCGAAAGAAAGTTTTCTCAAACATCTGCAACGCTACGTAGTCCATATACTAGTAAAACTGGATAAACTCAAAAACTCATCAATTAGAATGTTAGCGAACTACAAAATTGCTCCTCGATCAATTTGAATATCAACTAGAATGAAGATTACTATAATTATCTGCTTAAAAAGCAGTTGCGGTTATATTAATTCAAGTATTTGAGGACCAATACCGGATGTAAACTGCTATAAATTCTATTGCATTTTATAACAAGCAACATCAGTTGTCAGAAACAGCTGCATCCAGTATCTGCAGCTATTTTAACCATCAAGAATCTATTTTATAGCGTTATTTTTACGTTTTCGAAAAAACACTAAGGCAAAATGCTCTGGAAGCAGCAGCCGCAGCAGCAGCAGCAGTCTGGAATTGCCGAGATAATACAAGAAAGTCTACGCAAATCGTCTATACGCGGCCTGCCAAGAATACTAGGCGCCAAGTCTCGCCTCATGCGCGGCTTTTGGACAGCTACAGTGTTAATATTGTTCGCCTGTCTGGCGCAGAACATACACAACTTAGTTGACTCTTACAGACGAGCCGACACAATAATTAATACAAAACAGTGGACGTCGCAGGATAGACAGTTTCCAACTGTGACCATTTGCAATTTAAACCCATTTTCAGCATCGAATCGATTGGTAAAACAGAGAGGCAGCCTGACTCCATCAGAGTATAGAGACAGAGTCATTCACATGACAAAAGAGGCCAATAGACGAGGACTTATTGACAAGGAAGAGATGGACTTATACCAGGACGAGCTGCTCAATCTTAAAGCGTACTACGACAACATCGATGTCTACTTGAAGAAGTACATGGGTAAGCAATTGATGTTATTTCAACCTACATGCAAAGTTAGTTTGCTATGGACGCTCTTAGTGAAGACAATATTGTACAATCGCACTTCACACAGAAAGCTATCCGCTGATCCTGTCAAAGAGTTGCAAAATCTATTATCGCAAGGGCAACGTACGCAAAAGTCGAAAATGTGACAGCATCGAGAGAAGCTACGTATTTGACTATACCAACTGCTACTCTGTAAATGTCTACAGCACAAAAGACGAACTAGTTGAGAAAGTTGTTATTAGCACTCTGACACACTCTGAGGACGAAGGCGTCAAGTGCAGTCGCTGCATAGTGGATAATCCGCAGTCTCTGAGACAAGGAGTTATAATGCATCTGCATCCGCACAATCAATACCCGCTGTACATTAAAGAGGGTCTGTACATAGCGCCTGGCACGCAAAATATTATTCAGGTGAAGCAACGAAAGTACAATCTTATCAAAGGTAAGTTTGCAAGCTGCACCGATAATTTTAATGCTACTATGTATTGCCACAACATTGCTCTATCGCATCAGTATAAAAAAAGTAAATTTGAAGAGACTCGTTGAATCCCTGCTATTTTTGTGATTTTACAATAACAAAATCTTCACTCTTACAGACTGCAGCACGGACCACCCAACCTGGGTGCATTTCTACGTTAACGACGCTAAAAAAAGTAGTCACCATACTAGAGAACTGTGCAGCACTATAGCTAAACACGCGGCGGTGAAACGAGCTTGTAATTGTTCAATCGAAGCGTTTCCACATTTATCAGCTCGTAAAAATCAATACGATTCCTGCTACCAACAGAATCTTAGCTCTCCAGTTATCAATACTAAACTATTAGACTGCGTAGCGGATATAGAAGGTCGGCATCATCAAACATGTGGATCAACAGCAGCTACGGAGGCCGACACAATTTCTGGGAAAAACTGTGCGCGACCTTGTAACACCGAGGATTTCAGCGTTGCGCACACTTCAACACTAGGCGCAACAAAAGGCAGCGCGTTGGATATCTATCGGCACTATATTAGAGGTGTGGTTAATATACCTAGCAAGTGAGTATTCAAGTGAAACTTGTTTTTTTAGTAATTATATAGACCTTCATAAGTGCAATGCAGAAATTTACAAATTTGTAGACAGAATTTGTCTTTCATTCACACAGCAGTCTCTCGATCTCTGCCTTCATTCAAACTGTAGACTCTGGACCTCTGCCTTCATTCAGACTAGTCTCAGGATCTCTGCCTTAATTCAGACTGTAGTCTTAAGATCTATGCCTTCATTCAGACTGTAGTCTCAGGATCTCTGCCTTCATTCAGACTGTAGTCTCAGGATCTCTGCCTTCATTCAGACTGTAGTCTCAGGATCTCTGCCTTCATTCAGATTGTAGTCTCAGGATCTCTGCCTTCATTCAGACTGTAGTCTCAGGATCTCTACCTTCATTCAGACTGTAGTCTCAGGATCTCTGCCTTCATTCAGACTGTAGTCTCAGGATCTCTGCCTTCATTCAGACTGTAGTCTCAGGATCTCTGCCTTCATTCAGACTGTAGTCTTAAGATCTATGCCTTCATTCAGACTGTATTCTCTGGACTATGCCTTCAATAAGACTGTAGTCTCTGGATCTGTGCCTTCATTCAGACTGTAGTCTCTGGATCTCTGCCTTCATTCAGACTGTAGTCTCTAGAGCTCTGCCTTCACTCAGATAGCATAAAAAATCAGTAGATTAGGGACTAGGTTAACTGTTAACACGATTTCCTAAAATATTTCCTGAAGACAGATTTTTTCAATGCCACTACATTTAGCGTCTTCATGACACGCATCTCTATACCAGATTCCGAAGCATCTACGACGCAGCGCTGCTCGCCCGCGAGGCAAACAACGACACATTAGCCATGCAGCTCGTATCGAAGACGGATTATCTCGAGCGCAATTTTGCCACAATGGTACTGATGTACATACCAAATCATGCCAAAGTGTACACAGAAAGCTATTTATTAGATTCGGCTTCGTTTGTTAGTCAAGTCGGCGGAGCGATGGCGCTATTCAGCGGCATAACACTAATTTGCATTGCCGAAGTGTTCGAAGTTATTTACGATTTAATAGCTTACGCCTATTGGCGACATAAACTTGGTAGGCAAGGTGGAGTTCAAACTTCAATTACTACTAACGCGAGTAGTGCAACAACAGCAAGATCAGCAACTGGTAATAATGTTAGAATCATTCACGCCAATTTTAACTGTCACAATTCTACTAGCAATAATAACAGATTGTTGCGAGTGCCAGTTCAATTTAACAGATTGGACGAATTATAGTTATTGTTTTTCTTTTCGCCGCGAAACGTCTCAAGCACCTGAGTCTGCATCGAATCTTGATGAATTAAAGCACACTTCACCTCTCTACACTATTATTGATTAGTTCCACATTGTTCAACCGTTTTAATAAAACTTCTTTAAAACATTACTTTATGTACTAACTTTTTGAATTTGTTAAACTGATGCATTCGAATTTGATACTCGTATTGTTTAAGACACTGTAGCTGTTTTCATCAAAAAATAATAAAATTTGTGTCCTATTGAACGTTACTATTTGCAGTTGTATACCGCGTTTCCTTGAAACTACGTTTTTTTACTCACGATATATTATTATAATACTATAAATGCCTTACATGCCTAACTACGAGCTATTTAACACGAAACGAATGCAAATACTTGATTCTGATTTCATGCTAGTACATCATAGCTAATCTAAGTTTTCACACTTTTTCTGATAGTGCTTACCATAATCCATAACAACGGTGCACGAGTGTAGTGTAGTGGGAAAGAAGAGAGGGGGGAGGGAGGAAGAGGGGAAGAGGAGAGGAAAGCGGAGAGGGAAGGTGGAGAGGGGACGAAGATGGGGAGAGGGAAGAAGATGAGAGGGGAGGAAGAAGGGGAGACGGGGGGAAGGCGGAGAGGAAAGAATGGTGGAGACAGAAGGCCAAACACTCACCCGATAAACTCGGTGAAAACGGTGTCACCAACTCCGCCGGCAGAGTCGCGCGCCTTCAGCATCGCTGTGACTTTCCTCCTCTTTGAATAGTCGGTTATTAGTCGCGTCAGCGGATGAAATGGGCGAGGTTGCGGCCAGCGGCGGCGGCGGCAGAGCAACTGCTGCCAAGTCGGCCAGTACGCCTCGGCTGATGACGTTGCGCCGTAGTCGGAGTTGACGTTGTCGACGCAGAATCCTGAGATATCGATCGGCGAGTCAACGGCCTTGTCGGAGACGCAGTCGGCGAGGATTGTCGAATTATTGGTCGGCGCCAATTGCCACCGATGCAGGCCAGTCTCCGAATCGTAATCGGCCGCTGATTCGGCTGCCAGAGCGTCGCTAAACAGAGACTGCGATCTGGATTGCAGCCGATTAGCGGCCCGACAATAGATACTGTCTTTGCGATTGAATGCGTGGCAGTTAGCCAGCATTAAATCAAAGTCTGAGCGATATTCGGCCACGCTGGCGTACTGATTGCACTCGATTTTTGATAGCATAGTTGAAAAATCCATTGGCGTTTGATGGCCTCGCGATAGGCCGGCAAATCGACTGGTTCGGCACAATATGCGCTGAGTGTCCAGCTCGGTTAGGGCCGAGTGAAGCTGCGGCGGCGGATGAGGGAGGGTTGGGAGACGGTTGGTTATTGACATTGGGGCTGCTGCTCTGATGCGATTATAGAATGGGTATAGGGAGATTATCACTAGGTCAGGTCGCCATTTTTACAGGTTGGGATTATAAACCGAGATTATCTATAGGGTGAGACTATCTATTACAGGGTAAGGCTATCTATTGCAAAGGCGAGATAA
>NIVC01001126.1:0-7500 GCA_002269645.1 Macrostomum lignano
CTAGTACTTCAGTTCGCGAGCACTTGAAAAGTTTGCTAGTACTTCAGTTCGCGAGAACTTGAAAAGTTTGCTAGTACTTCAGTTCGCGAGAACTTGAAAAGTTCGCTAGTACTTCAGTTTGCGAGAACTTGAAAAGTTGCTTGTACTTCAGTTCGCGAGAACTTGAAAAGTTTGCTAGTACTTCAGTTCGCGCAGGAAACTTGCAAAGTTTGTTCGTTCTCGCGGTTCGCTCGCGAGTTACATAAATTTTCGCATTAATTTTAGGCTTATGCGCACTTAAGATCGCGTAATATAAATTTCACTCATGTTGGCTGCGCTTTTGCGCCAACATTCTTGTACTTTGTCTAAAGCCAATCATTCCTGTTGTGATGTACTATTATATATAGCTAATGCAAGCGTTTTGATCGCTCTGAAAAAAATGATTCTTTACTGCTTAAATTTATTTTACTTACGTAATCTGGCTTACAAAGAAAGAGTTTTTAGCTTAATGAACTAAAATTATTGTGTTAATCCCGCTCAGAAATGTTTAAATTCTTATCTCAATAAATATCTTATCAAGGTGTGTTCCAAATGCCAAAATGTAAACTCGATTTGCTTGTGAAGAGTAAGTAAAATAAAAGTTGTATTTTGTCAGTGATTATGGCGTGTTTGTATACTTTGTTGTTAGACTTGCTTTTTATGCTACTTTTGGTTTTAAAAGAAATTTTATCATAGTAAAATGTCACTATCTATTAGTATTGACTGTGTCGCACACCTGATTCCGCCCCCTAACACTCGATTCCGCCCCCCTTACACTCAATTACGCCCCCCTTACACTCGATTCCGCCCCCCTTATACTCGATTCCGCCCCCTAACACTCGATTCCGCCCCCCTTACACTCAATTACGCCCCCTTACACTCGATTCCGCCCCCCTTACACTCGATTCCGCCCCCTTACACTCGATTCCGCCCCCCCTTACACTCGATTCCGCCCCCCTTACACTCGATTCCGCCCCCTAACACTCGATTCCGCCCCCTTACACTCGATTCCGCCCCCTAACACTCGATTCCGCCCCCTAACACTCGATTCCTCCCCCCTTACACTCGATTCCTCCCCCTTACACTCGATTCCTCGCCCCTTACACTCGATTCCGCCCCCTTACACTCGATTCCGCCCCCTAACACTCGATTCCGCCCCCCTTACACTCGATTCCGCCCCCTAACACTCGATTCCTCCCCCCTTACACTCGATTCCTCCCCCCTTACACTCGATTCCGCCCCCTTACACTCGATTCCGCCCCCCCCTTACACTCGATTCCGCCCCCCTTACACTCGATTCCGCCCCCCTTACACTCGATTCCGCCCCTCCCCCTACACTCGATTCCGCCCCCTTAGACTCGATTCCGCCCCCCCCCTTACACTCGATTTCGCCCGCCTAAACTCAATTCCGCCCCCCCCCTGACTCCCTTGCATGCCATCCCCAGCCACCCGCCAGCGTCGTGTCGCCGGCAACAGCCGGTCAAGCAGCAGGCAGCAACAGCGAGTGGAAGGACTCAGCTTGGACATAGAAATTCCCTCACAAGTGCCTCTCAACACTAGCGGAGATCTCACAGACGATAACGATATTGAAGAGGCCGACAACTCCAGCGGATCCACTACTTCTACATCGCCAGAAGCTGAAGAAGCCGAAGCCGCTTCGTCAACTGCTCAACTGCTCAAGAAGGCACGGCAGGCTCGTTCGCCGGTGAAAAACTCGAATCCTCATCAGCCGAGCGTGGAAGGCGGCCCCGCTGGCATGGGGGACTTGTCTGCTCAGTCGCTAGGCGAGATGAGCTCGCAGGATCGGCGATCTGTCCTGTTGCTCACATTTCTGTACGTGCTGCAGGGCATACCGCTGGGTCTGGCCGGCTCTGTGCCCTACATTCTCACGGCTAGGAAGGTGAGGCAGTTGCGGATTCTCACCAAGATCATCCTGGTTCTCGCGATCTAAGTTGCCCCAGTGATCAGCCCTACACTGCACCTTCACAATCTCTCTCTCTCTCTTTCTCTCTCTCTCTCTCTCTCCTGAGTCTTCACGACTTCACACTTTCTGTCCGGAGCCTTCACGACTTCACACTTTGTGCCCGGAGTCTTCACGACTTCACACTTTCTGCCCAGAGTCTTCACGACTTCACACTTTCTGCCCAGAGTCTTCACGACTTCACACTTTCTGCCCAGAGTCTTCACGACTTCACACTTTCTGCCCGAGTCTTCACGACTTCACACTTTCTGCCCAGAGTCTTCACGACTTCACACTTTCTGCCCAGAGTCTTCACGACTTCACACTTTCTGCCCAGAGTCTTCACGACTTCACACTTTCTGCCCAGAGTCTTCACGACTTCACACTTTCTGCCCAGAGTCTTCACGACTTCACACTTTCTGCCCAGAGTCTTCACGACTTCACACTTTCTGCCCAGAGTCTTCACGACTTCACACTTTCTGCCCAGAGTCTTCACGACTTCACACTTTCTGCCCAGAGTCTTCACGACTTCACACTTTCTGCCCAGAGTCTTCACGACTTCACACTTTCTGCCCAGAGTCTTCACGACTTCACACTTTCTGCCCAGAGTCTTCACGACTTCACACTTTCTGCCCGGAGTCTTCACGACTTCACACTTTCTGTCCGGAATAATAAGATCCCAATGAATGTGATCATTTGTCTACTAAACGCGTGATTATAGACTTTATTTGTTTGTTCAATCTCTCCACTAGACCCCATTGCTTTGAGCGTGATAAGGTTTTGGCCAGGTATGTTTAGCATTTTAACATCCAATGACACTTTCTTGCCAAATAACCCCATAACCGCACGCCGCCCAGGTGAGCTACACAGCTCAGGGTACATTTTCCTTCGTATTCTGGCCATTCTCGCTCAAACTACTGTGGGCACCGCTGGTGGATTCGATCTACTCGGCTCGATTTGGTCGCCGGAAGTCCTGGTTAATACCGGTGCAGTTCGGCCTAGCGGCCGCTATGACCACATTGGCCAGCTACACGGACTGGCTGTTGGGCGAGAACCCGCCCGGGCCGGTTCGAGTTCTGCCTCTGGCGGCGGGATTTTTCTCCCTAACATTCCTGGCCGCAACGCAGGACATTGCTGTTGACGGCTGGGCTCTGACTATGCTGAGCAGGCGCAATGTTGCTTGGGCATCCGGTTGCAACTCGGTTGGTCAGACTGCCGGCTATTTCATTGCCTACGTGCTGTTCCTGGCGTTGGAGTCGGCCGACTTTTGCAACACCTGGCTGCGGAGCAGGCCTGAGCCTGTTGGTCTGGTGAGTCATCGCTTTTTTTAATAGACTCATTGGAAAGGTGCAAAATTCTCATTGCAACTGGCTCACACAAAACAGTCATTTCTAAAAAAGGCTCATATCTTCATAACAAGCGTCATTGTCAGAGAATCATATAAAAATGTCATTTACGACTTACGAGCTAAGAGGATCATGCATGACAGTCATTGTAAAAGGCTCATGTAAAAGGGTCATTGCCAGGAGCTCATGCAAAACGGTTATTGTAAGAGGCTCATATTAAAACTGTCATTTAAGGAAGCTCATAGAAAAAAATCATTGTATGAGCTAAGAGGATCGTGCATGTCGGTCATTGTAAAAGACTCATATAAAACGGTCATTGTCAAAAGCTCATGTAAAACCGTCATTCTAAGAGACTCATGAAATGGTCATTGCAAGGAGCTCATGCAAAACGGTCATTGTAAGAGGATCATGCATGACGCTCATTGTAAAAGACTCATACAAAATGGTCATTGTAGGATGCTCATACAAAACAGTCATTCTAAGAGTCTCGTAGCTAAAAGCGGCTTATACCAACTATAAAATATCGGTATGACTCCAAACTGCACACACGCAGGTGAGCCTGTCGGGTTTCCTCCGTTTCTGGGGCCTAGTGTTCCTTGGCACCACATTTTGCCTGCTATTCCGTCGGGAAGAATCAACTAGCAGCAGTAACAGCAGCTCGGAAGTTGATAACGACAATCTCGGTGTTAGGGAGACCTATGCCATCCTAGCCAAGGTCATGCGCCTGCGGCCAGTCCTGCTGTACCTGTTCTGCCTGTGCCTGTTGAAATCGGCTTTCGCTGCCGCCGACGGCATGACCGGATTGAAACTCATCGAAGCCGGTGTGCCGAAAGAACGTCTGGCACTTTTAGGCGTTGTTGTCACGCCGTTTCAACTGGTTCTGCCTGTGCTGCTAAGTAGACACGTTGGCAATCGGCCATTGTCTTTGTACACAAAGAGTGCCCTGCCCAGGCTGCTGTTGGGCCTGCTGTTTGCCGGCTTAGTTTGGATAACGCCTCGGTTTAAATCTGCCCACGATGCCAGCTATCCTTGGCACTATTTCCTGCTAGTGACCGTTGCCTATCTGGCCCATCAGGTGTTCATGTACGCCATGTTCGTGTCTCAGATGGCTTTCCACGCTAAAGTGTCCGATCCGAATGTTGGCGGCACTTATATGACTCTGCTTAATACCGTTACTAATCTAGGTGAGACTGTCGAATGTTGGATTCTGATTTTATTGGAATCTTCTTGAGTTCTAAATTTATAGATATACCAATTTTAGCCAACCCACTTACCTAAGCTATCTAGCCTTAGCAACCGAGCTGTCTAGCCCTAGCAACCGAGCTATCCACTCCTAGCAACCTATAGCTATCTACCCTAGCAACCGAGCTATCAATCCCAAGCAACTGAGTTAACTACGCCCTAGCAACCGAGTTATATATCCATAGCAACCGAGCTATATATCCATAGCAACCGAGCTATATATCCATAGCAACCGAGCTATATATATCCATAGCAACCGAGCTATATATCCATAGCAACCGAGCTATATATCCATAGCAACCGAGCTATATATCCATAGCAACCGAGCTATATATCGATAGCAACCGAGCTATCTACCCCTACCAACCGAGCTGTCTAGCCATAGATATACCAATTTTATAGCAACCCAACCCAACTGTTTGCCCTAGCAACCAAGCTTACGCTCGTATCTACCCCATAGCAACCGAATTACCGAACTATCTAAGCCTAGCAATTAAGTTATCTACCCTTAGCAACCGTGGTATCTCCCCCTAGCAACCGAGATATCTATCCATAGCAATCCAACTATTTGCCCCAGTAACCGATCAATCTATCCCTAGCAACCGAGTTGTCCACCTACTGATTATCCCTCCCTTAGCAAAAATTCATCCAAGCAGAAGTCTTTTCTATTTCTTATTTTTCCTTATAAGACATTTCTTGAACAATAATGCTTAAGCTTTATGCAGATACATAACTATTGTTAATAAATATTTCCCCTCAGCCGGCAGCGCTCCAGTCACTTTCCTGCTATTCGTGGTTGACTACATATCAATCAAGTCGTGCAGCACCCCAAGCCTGGAGTCTGAGTCGTCCTGCATCACCCTAGTGGATGGGTACTACATCCAGTCTGGCCTGTGCTTCATCCTGGGCATTGTGGTTCTGCTGCGAATTCGCGCCACGTTCAGGCGTCTGGAGTCTCTGCCGTTGGAGCATTGGAAAGTTACGTGAAAATTCACTTTTCTTCGTATGTTTGTGACATTCCTATGTGAATTCCAAAGACACATGATAACCAATAAGAGATTGTTGTGTTTTGTTTTAATTAATAAAAATATATGATGTACTGTATAATGTCATCTATTGTCGAATTTGTGGTGCCTTGTTCATTTTGCCTACTGTTAGTAGTTTTTTTCTCATTAGTATGTTTAAATGGGAAAATGGACTGGGAAAGTGTTATTGTCTGCTTTTAATATTGGCATTTTTTGTTTAAATATTATCTTGAGAGTTTTGCGTATTTCTTGAATCCTAATTCCCGCTTGATTAAATATAGATTATTAATGTACCGTACAAAATATGTGCTTTTAATTAGTACTTTTTATTGCTTTAAAGTGCCAAAAGGCAATTTAGTTTTGTTTTAATTATTAACTACATTTAGTGTTTGCGTAACAGTGGAACTCTATCTACATGTAATGGAAACTATTGGATAATTTTTCTGTCAATAAAAAATTCAAAGCTAATGCTGACACCTTAGCAACTGAGCTATCTGCCATAGCAACCAAGCTGGCCCTAGCAACCAAGATAGCCCTAGCAACCAAGCTAGCTTTAGCAACCTATCTGGCCCTAGCAACCAAGCTAGCCTTAACAACCGAGCTAACCTTAGCAACCAAGCTGGCCCCAGCAACCAAGATATCCTTAGCAACCAAGGAACCCTTAGCAACCAAGCTGGCCCTAGCAACCAAGCTAGTCGTAGCAAGCGAGCTATCCATCTCACAAACTAATACTTCATTCGAAATAGGCTTAATAAAATCTGCTTGCTTCAAGTCTGATATTTAGCCTTAATTAATAATTTTTCGATGTTACGAGTATTAATACATTATTTCTGTATCATTTAATTGTTATTTTGTTTGAACACAGCTTTAATCTTGTTTAACCCTAACCATAACCTTGGCTGTTTGTCCTGTTCATTGTCTAATTTTCCTTTGTCGTGTAAAATAGTTCTACTGATTATCTTACAGGAGTGAGTTATTTAGCAGAGGGCAATCGCAAAAAATAAAGAGTTTTGTGCTGGTGTGTCTGTTTTAGTTCAGTAAAACCGTCTGTTTCTGGTTCTTGTTGACAATGGCTACTTGGCTAGAGTTCAGCTTCCATTTTTGCTTCCATTTTTCAGCTTTAATTGAATTTTGGATTTTGAGCTATAGGATCGGATGGGATTTGGGATTATTGATCCCTATGATCAGATGCAATTTGGGATTATCTATCCCTATGATCATGTGATTTGGGATTATTGAGCTCTAGGATCATGGGATTTAGGATTATTGAGCTCTAGGATCATATGGGATTTGGGATTATTAATCCCTATGATCATATGGGATTTTGGATTATTGATTCCTATGATCAGATGGGATTTGGGATTATTGAGCTGTAGGATCAGATGTGATATGGGATTATTTATCCCTATGATAGATAGGATTTGGGATATTGAGCTCTAGGATCAGATGGGATTTGGGATTTGGGATTTTTCAATGCGATATTATAAGCTCTGCTAATTCGACGTCTTTAGAGGTATATATACGAGCTTCATTGAATAGCCAACCCAGGGCAGACAGACTAGCCGCCACTGCACCTGCTTCGCAATAAAGCTTTGTTGACTCAGAAAACAGCAATTACCTGGCTAGGCTGGTCGAGATAATTGCCTAAGCCCAATCTTTGCAATTGGCTGTGGCTTGTGGAGTCTTTTTGTGTTGGAATTATTAAAGTTGGCGGTGCACGCAGGTGAATTAGCACGTTCCCAAATAGAAAATTGGCTGGGTTGAGAACTGTCAAGTTGCTTCGCCATTCTGTTGAGATATTTAACCCCAAGCCTCCTGTTCTCATCGATTGTACTTCTAGTCTGATTGTGCAGAAAGCATTTCAAAGGGAATTCTGAAAGGCGAGAAAGTTAAAAACAAAATGCTGTTC
>NIVC01001126.1:15000-22500 GCA_002269645.1 Macrostomum lignano
CTCCTCTCTTCTCATCTCCTCTCATCTCCTCTCCTCTCCTCTCCTCTCCTCCTCTCCTCTCCTCTCCTCTCCTCTCCTCTCCTCTTATCTCCTCTCATCTCCTCTCTTCTCATCTCCTCTCTTCTCATCTCCTCTCATCTCCTCACCTCTCCTCTCCTCTCCACTCCTCTCCTCACCTCTCCTCACCTCTCCTCTCCTCTCCTCTCCACTCCTCTCCTCACCTCTCCTCTCCTCTCCACTCCTCTCCTCTCCACTCCTCTCCTCTCCACTCCTCTCCTCTCCACTCCTCTCCTCACCTCTCCTCTCCTCTCCTCTCCTCTCCTCTCCTCTCCTCACCTCTCCTCTCCTCACCTCTCCTCTCCTCTCCTCTCCTCTCCTCTCCACTCCTATCCTCTCCTCACCTCTCCACTCCTCTCCTCTCCTCTCCTCTCCTCTCCTCACCTCTCCTCTCCTCTCCTCTCCACTCCTATTCTCTCCTCACCTCTCCTCTCCTCTCCTCTCCTCTCCTCTCCTCTCCTCTCCTCTCCTCTCCTCTCCTCTCCTCTCCTCTCCTCTCCTCTCCTCTCCTCTCCTCTCCTCACCTCTCCTCTCCTCTCCTCTCCTCTCCTCTCCTTTCTTCTCTCCTAGCGGTGCTGCTTAGTCAAACACTGAGATTAAACGAACTCATATTTGTTGAGTGGCAGCTTTTCTGTAAATACTGCAGCCTATTGCGGCTTAGCGGCCAGGATCCTACAGGCAAGCACCAGGAACTGCTGCTTCTGTTGCAGATGGCTGCACTTAAATCAAGCAGTATGCATCCCCTTAAACAGGCACGTCTACTTTCATACTATATTAATAGTTTACTCTTTATTTTCATTTTTGTCTACGCACTTAAGTACGGCTCGTACGCAGTCACCGAAAACGAGAAACAGTAGACTATAAGAAGCGATATTAAAACTTTGACTAGTTGGAAATTCATTTTGAGTTTAAAGTTATTTGTACTTTCGTGGTGTATGTTCATGTTTTATTTTTTGAGGCAGGGTCTGTTTGCACCCTGGCGCACTTTAAGCGACATTGTCACACAACCGGCGAGAGGCATTACTGCCCATTCTGCCGACTCCCCTGAGCAGGCACACAAGCGCACGGATACGTAAGCAGTCATACGCAGTCATAGGCATGTACACTTCACTGCGCCTTGGGGGTTGGCCCCTCAAGGCCGTTAATTGCACGAGCAGAGCCAAGCCGAGATTCTAATTTAGCCCCAAATTAATGAGACTGCACTTGGAATCGAGCCTGGGCCGCTGGCACATCAGAGCGCCGCGCCAGACCGCTGGGCTACGGCTACCCCTGTATGGATATTTTGTGTTGGGAACTTATGTTGGATATGTACTTTTGTGGTATATGTACTTTTGTAATGCATGTACTTTTGTAATGCATGTACTTTTGTAATACATGTACTTTTATAATATGTAATTTTGTAAAATATGTACCTACCAGTACATATGAAGCTTTGGGGGTATATACGTACTTTGTACTCTTTGTAATTTTCTCACTATCGAATTTTGCGCGTCTTGTGTGTGTTCCAACACTTTATCGTTAAACGTGTACTTTTCGCACTCAAAAAGTGCAAATATTTGTTTCGTACAAAAAGCTAATAGTGAAATTAAAAGGTGACCAGTTGATACTAGATACAGAGGTCACAGTTGAGTGCACATCTCAACGTCTCTCAACGACTGGGCCCTTCGAATATTCACCGTCGAAGTCGGCTGCAAAAAACTTGGCAGGCGATTCAGGCCCTCCCGCTGCTGCTGGCGAGCGACTTGCTGCGATTGAGCACGTCTGGCTGGCTGCACTTTCTTCCGGCTCTGCTTCGGGTTGTTCCGTTGCTGCTTCTGCTGTCTGGTGTTTGGGTTTTTTCTGGCCACGGAGGCTGTCACGTGACTCTGCGGAGCGTACGTCTTCCCTGACACCAGGTGCCGCTTCAGGCAGCGCTCGCTCCATGACAGCAGCTGGGAGGCTTTATAAGCCTGCAGCTGGTCGCTTAGCAGCGCTTCATCCGCTTGACCTTCCAGCATCATTACCGATCGTTTGAGCCGGTCGCGAGCCTCTCGACAGTCGTTGAGCGCCGACGGCTGCTCAAGCGCTCCGGAATCCAGGCACTTCTCCAGCTCCCAGAGCATCGCCTTGAAGGCAGTCAGGTGCGGCCTGAGCAGGTCCAACTGACCGAGAATGCTCTGCAGGCTGACAGACTTTGCGGCAGCCACCGTAACTGCCGCTGTGTCATCGGAGTCAGCTTCTGTGCTCAGCGGCAAGGGCGGAGGCAGCGGTACATTGTTGCTTTTGCTGTTGCTGCTGCTGCTGCTGCTGCTTCTGCTGGTGACCATGTTTTTGTTGCAGACTTTAGCAGTTGTAGACTTGTACCTTTCTGAGTCTGCGTCGCCTTTGACGCTGTCCTGCGTGTCGCTCACTGGTCCATGTTCCCGACGCCTCCGATGCTGTCGATGGCGGTACAGCAGAACGGCTGCAGCTGCCACTGCGTTGGTTCGGGTAGAGAGGAGATGAAGCTTTGCTGATTAGGGAAGAGACTGTGGGGATTAGGGAACAGAGCGTGGGGATTAGGGAACAGAGCGTGGGGATTAGGGAAGAGAGTGTGGGGGATTAGTGAAGAGAGTGTGGGGAGTAGGGAAGAGACTGTGGGGGATTAGGGAAGAGACTGTGGGGGATTAGGGAAGAGACTGTGGGGATTAGTGAAGAGAGTGTGGGGATTAGGGAAGAGACTGTGGGGGATTAGGGAAGAGACTGTGTGGATTAGTGAAGAAACTGTGGGGAATATTGAAGAGCCTGTGAGGATTAGGGAAGAGACTGTGGAGGATTAGTGAAGAGACTGCTGGGGATTGGAGGATTGGAGAATTGTGAAAATGCTTTGTGACACTCACGGGAAACTCCCACGACTGCCACAATCAGCACAACAATCAATGCAGTCTCCGAGGCTGCACCATCAGCGGCCGACGACGGCTTGTTGCAGATTCTGCTTTTAATCTCTCCGTCATCTACCGTCAGCACAGAAATGTTGAAGCTGTCACCGACACACCGATCGACGCAAGTCGTTGAGAATGGGTCAAAGAATGAGTCACTGCAGGCGGGTGCGCTTCGGGTTGACATGGCAGTGACTCTATGGCTGTCTGACAGTGTGACTCTCTGCTTGTCTCACAGTGTGACTCTCTGCTTGTCTCACAGTGTGACTCTATGGCTGTCTCACAGTGTAACTTTCTGGCTGTCTCACAGTGTGACTCTCTGCCTGTCTCACAGTGTGACTCTCTGCCTGTCTCGCAGTGTGACTCTCTGCCTGTCTCGCAGTGTAACTCTATGGCTGTCTCACAGTGTGACTTTCTGGCTGTGTCACAGTAGTGTGACTCTCTGCTTGTCTCACCGTGTGACTCTCTACCTGTCTCACAGTGTGACTCTATGGCTGTCTCACAGTGTGACTTTCTGGCTGTCTCACAGTGTGACTTTCTGGCTGTCTCACAGTGTGACTTTCTGGCTGTCTCACAGTGTGACTCTATGGCTGTCTCACAGTGTGACTCTCTGGCTGTCTCACAGTGTGACTCCACGCTCCTATGCCTGTATAGAAAACAGACAGGTACAGGTTGCCAATGAACTCCGCATGTCCCAGTCTTAACAACAATAAAGTGTGGTTAAATTCATCACAACCCCAGTTGGTCAATGCTGCAGTTATTGAATATTTCATAGGCCTGTTCCTGTGAGCTGAGCACAGAGAGCTCAGATTGAATTGACTGACTGCAGTTCATTCAGGCGGAAATAATGATTGACTCACATAAACATGGATAGATACAATCTCCCAGCAGTACACTGTTCTTGTGGGATCTGATAGGCTTGTGTTTAAAGAGTACGGGTGCGATTATATAGAAGTACAAATCCTGACACCGCTCGTAGCCAAGGAAGGCCGTCATTTCAATCAATGGAATGGAATTCAATGGAATTCAATGGAATTCAATGGAAAGCAGATCCAGCAGAAGCAGACAGCCGGGCTTCTGGCACTTCCTGTATCCTATATCATGTATGAGAACATTTTCACCCATTTTTGCATTTTTCCTCCCGTTACAGCTCTGCCGCAGGAAACTGGGCGTTGATGAGGCTTTCAGTTGGGGAATTTGATACTTTTTTCCCAGAGATGGAAGCGCGATTTTGGTTTGAATAAAATTTCCCAAAATTCTCACCGACAAAATTCGCTTTAGCATTAAAAAAATTCTATTTGACACCTGCGACTAAAGTAACATGGGATTCTACTTCTTGCCCACATGTTAACCATTCGTGACTGACACGCACTAACTCATCTTGCAGTCTCACTCATTCTCTCACTGTCTCACTCATTCTCTCACTGTCTCACTCAATATCTCACTGTCTCACTCATTCTCTCACTGTCTCACTCAATATCTCACTGTCTCACTCATTCTCTCACTGTCTCACTCATTCTCTCACTGTCTCACTCATTCTCTCACTGTCTCACTCAATATCTCACTGTCTCACTCATTCTCCCTCTGTCTCACTCATTCTCTCACTGTCTCACTCATTCTCTAACTGTCTCACTCATTCTCCCTCTGTCTTACTCATTCTCTCACTGTCTCACTCATTCTCTCACTGTCTCACTCATTCTCTCATTGTCTCATTCATTCTCTCACTGTCTCACTCATTCTCTCACTGTCTCACTCATTCTCTCATTGTCTCACTCACTCTCTCATTGTCTCATTCATTCTCTCACTGTCTCACTCATTCTCTCACTGTCTCACTCATTCTCTCATTGTCTCACTCACTCTCTCATTGTCTCACTCACTCTCTCATTGTCTCACTCATTCTCTCACTGTCTCATTCATTCTCTCACTGTCTCACTCATTCTCTCACTGTCTCACTCATTCTCTCACTGTCTCACTCATTCTCTCACTGTCTCACTCATTCTCCCTCTGTCTCACTCATTCTCTCATTGTCTCACTCATTCTCTCACTGTCTCACTCATTCTCTCATTGTCTCACTCATTCTCTCACTGTCTCACTCATTCTCTCATTGTCTCACTCATTCTCTCACTGTCTCACTCATTCTCTCACTGTCTCACTCATTCTCTCACTGTCTCACTCATTCTCTCACTGTCTCACTCATTCTCTCACTGTCTCACTCATTCTCCCTCTGTCTCACTCATTCTCTCACTGTCTCACTCATTCTCTCACTGTCTCACTCATTCTCCCTCTGTCTCACTCATTCTCTCACTGTCTCACTCATTCTCTCACTGTCTCACTCATTCTCCCTCTGTCTCACTCATTCTCTCATTGTCTCACTCATTCTCTCACTGTCTCACTCATTCTCTCATTGTCTCACTCATTCTCTCACTGTCTCACTCATTCTCTCACTGTCTCACTCATTCTCTCATTGTCTCACTCACTCTCTCACTGTCTTACTCATTCTCTCACTGTCTCACTCATTCTCTCACTGTCTCACTCATTCTCTCACTGTCTCACTCATTCTCCCTCTGTCTCACTCATTCTCTCATTGTCTCACTCATTCTCTCACTGTCTCACTCATTCTCTCATTGTCTCACTCATTCTCTCACTGTCTCACTCATTCTCCCTCTGTCTCACTCATTCTCCCTCTGTCTCACTCATTCTCTCA
The DNA here is from genome assembly GCA_002269645.1 of Macrostomum lignano. Lineage (NCBI taxonomy): Eukaryota > Metazoa > Platyhelminthes > Macrostomidae > Macrostomum > Macrostomum lignano. The sequence goes on from NIVC01001126.1 coordinate 20,659, forward strand.
CTGTCTCACTCATTCTCCCTCTGTCTCACTCATTCTCTCATTGTCTCACTCATTCTCTCACTGTCTCACTCATTCTCTCATTGTCTCACTCATTCTCTCACTGTCTCACTCATTCTCTCATTGTCTCACTCATTCTCTCACTGTCTCACTCATTCTCCCTCTGTCTCACTCATTCTCCCTCTGTCTCACTCATTCTCTCACTGTCTCAGTCATTCTCTCACTGTCTCACTCATTCTCTCATTGTCTCATTCATTCTCTCACTGTCTCACTCATTCTCTCACTGTCTCACTCATTCTCCCTCTGTCTCACTCATTCTCTCACTGTCTCACTCATTCTCTCATTGTCTCACTCATTCTCTCATTGTCTCACTCATTCTCTAACTGTCTCACTCATTCTCCCTCTGTCTCACTCATTCTCTCACTGTCTCACTCATTCTCTTATTGTCTCACTCATTCTCTCACTGTCTCACTCATTCTCTCATTGTCTCACTCATTCTCTCACTGTCTCACTCATTCTCCCTCTGTCTCACTCATTCTCTCACTGTCTCACTCATTCTCTCACTGTCTCACTCATTCTCCCTCTGTCTCACTCATTCTCTCATTGTCTCACTCATTCTCTCACTGTCTCACTCATTCTCTCATTGTCTCACTCATTCTCTCACTGTCTCACTCATTCTCTCACTGTCTCACTCATTCTCTCACTGTCTCACTCATTCTCTCACTGTCTCACTCATTCTCTCACTGTCTCATTCATTCTCTCACTGTCTCACTCATTCTCCCTCTGTCTCACTCATTCTCTCATTGTCTCACTCATTCTCTCACTGTCTCACTCATTCTCTAACTGTCTCACTCATTCTCCCTCTGTCTCACTCATTCTCTCACTGTCTCACTCATTCTCTCATTGTCTCATTCATTCTCTCACTGTCTCACTCATTCTCTCACTGGCTCACTCATTCTCTCACTGTCTCACTCATTCTCCCTTTGTCTCACTCATTCTCTCATTGTCTCACTCATTCTCTCATTGTCTCACTCATTCTCTCACTGTCTCACTCATTCTCCCTCTGTCTCACTCATTCTCTCATTGTCTCATTCATTCTCTCACTGTCTCACTAAAAATCTCACTGTCTCACTCATTCTCTCACTGTCTCACTCAGTATCTCACTGTCTCACTCATTGTTTCACCCACTTCTAGACTCCCGAAGTCAGCCGTCCAAGAATTCAATCTTCAGTGCACTATCGGTATGCAACAGAGCCGCAAGAATTCCCCTATATGGAATATCTTCCTCTTTCTGGCCAGAAGAACCGATGCCTACCCAGCAAACACACAATTTCCCCTGAGCAATGCAATAGCCCTTGGCTAGTCAAACAAACCTGGGTGGGATTTGGGAGGGGGGGCATTGATTCTCGGTACTAGGAATTACCATTCTGCGAGGACATAGTGAGGGCATAAGATCTGGTTGCAAATCATTTTGGCATAATTGTGTTGGCACAAGTATTTATAGAATAGATCAATGTACCCCCAAGCTAACCTATAATTAAGTTAGTAAGTCCATTGTGCCCGCTAAAATATTACTCGCTTTGTCAGCTAATTGATCGGGTATTGGGTCAGCTGATATGGCAGTCAGCTCACTTTTATTATCTGTAATCCCATTTATGCAGACTTGGCATCTGGCTTGCAATTTGTGCAGAAGTTGGTTTGATGAGAAATATTCACAAATATGTCCTTATCTCTCATGTGTGCCTCTATCTCTGTTTTTATCTCTCATGTGTGCCTCTATCTCTGTTTTTATCTCTCCTGTGTGTCTCTATCTCTGTCCTTATCTCTCCTGTGTGTCTCTATCTC
>NIVC01001126.1:27500-170000 GCA_002269645.1 Macrostomum lignano
ATTAGTGACTTTAGTGTATGGATTAACATTTATGTTTCGTCAGCTTAGTTCGTTTGTAGTTCGTACATGTAGTTCGTCAGTTTATGACTATTGTATAAAAATAATGCACTACAGTTATATTCAGTGTTGGGCAAGTTACTCAAAAAAAGTAACGTGCGTTACTGTAACTTAAGTTACCACTTTTTAAAAAGTAACTTACGTTAGCCTAGTAACTTTGAACAAAAACCCGGTAACTTTTAAGTTACTTCCGTTACTTACTTCCGTTACCTATGTTATTAACAAAATTTTCTGCTTTTTTAACATTGCAAATGTGATGGAACAGCACAAATGATCGCGAAAGCCAGGAGGAAGAATACAACAACATTAATTTCAGTAACTGTATTAAATTTTAATCACTTTAGGCCCTTTCCGTAAAAAAAAGAGAAGCTGAAGGTCAGAAACGTTAAAGGCAAAACGCAATTTAATTTTTAATAACATTATAAGTTATAATACACAAGGACAACTTAACGTAACTTCAGTTGTCCTTGATAATACATCGCTCGTAATAAGTACCTGGCTTTACTCCACTCTACAGTCTGCTTTACTAGTCTTTTTATTTATTTTCAATTATTATCATTAATATTAAATTATTGTGCAGTGCAGTGCAGTGCCAGTGGACTTTAGTGGTGTAGCCAGGGAGGCCGCCTTAACAATCGTTGGGGCGGCAACTTCACCCCACCTGCAAGACACCCCACCTGGGGGGTGGGGTTTGGCGTGGCGGGTACCAAAAACCATGAGGCGATTGAGTGCCTGCGGCGCTTAAATGAGTGCCTGCGGCGCTTAAATGAGTGCTTGCGGCGCTAAAATGAGTGCCTGCGGCGCTAAAAGTGGCAATGGCATGAGGCATGGCCAGCCAGGCCAACCCGCCCCCCCCCCAATTAAAATTCCTGGCTACGTCGATCACTGAGTGGATTTGTGGAGACTACAGATGAATTTCTTTCTTTGGTTGTTTGTTTCTAAGAACTAAACAAAATATTTTTATTAACTTAAAAACGAAAAGCAAAAATATTTTACCGAAAATAACAAAGTAAAAACATGTTTCAAGTATTTCTTTATTAATTACAGCGTAATACCGTATGATATTATTCACTTAGTTTTGAATTTAGGATTGAAAAATGCTAAAAATGTGACAACTGGCGTAATAGCTAAGCATATCAGTTTTAAATTTAAATATTGCGATTGTTGCAAAGTAACTGTAACGGACTTCCGAAATTTGAGTAACTTACCGTTACTCCGTTACCAAAATAGGAAAGTAACTTGCGTAAGGAACGCTTTACGAAAAAGTAACTTGCGTTACCATTTACAAGTTACTCGGTAACGGAAGTGCCCAACACTGGTTATATTATTAATATATATGTAGATAAAAAATCGTCAGTTTGTCGAAAATCGCCATCTACTTGCGGTCATCAAGAATATGAACGACGTCGACTTTTCGCCATCAATAGTGGAAAACGCGACGTCGCACACTCTACATCTGATGGCGAAAATTTCGACGTCGAAATCGTGGTTCAAATCGACATGAAATTTCGACGTCGCTTTTCGACGTCATTTCGACGTGATTTTTACCGCCGGGTGATGTCTAGACGACAATGTGACAAAAGATTTGACTTTCTTGCAGTACTTGACAGTGGGATTACAGATCAGCTTGATGATGAACGCTGCATGCTGATATGTATGAATACATGTAACTACAGTAACTGATTTCGGATCAAAGACTTCTAAAGTACGTGATATACGTTGCTTTAGTTGCCCTTGTGTCTGATGTACGCGTACAACACCCCCTGCATGTTTTGACTCACGTATGTGCACATGTAATTATTTGGAAGTTTAAACTTCAAACATGGTAACTGTAAATGCACTGTAAAATTTAAGTAGATATTGCTATTTTCTAAGCCGTGCATGCCATCCAAGCTGAATTCTACGAGTATATCAAAGCGCAATACACGCATTTTGTGCATAACACATTTTCCAATAATTATGTCTATATTTCGAGTTACATCTTAGCTTCTACAAGTAGTCAAGTTAAATTGAAGTATGATAAAAATCCATTGATTAATGGTTTAAATGCTTCGACTGCATATAAAGAAGTCTGGAATTGTGAGCATAAATTAAAGAACTACCGAGCTACATGCACTTTTCGTTTTCATGAGAAACTGTCCGAAAATTTTTAATTCGTTTTTTATGTTACGTACGCTACGGAACCAATGAGCATAAGTAGGTAGGTCTAAGTAAGTAAGTATTAGATATAATGCTTCAGATCAGTAGGTCGTCACCATAGAAAATTAAGATTGTTGTACCCGGTTTGCAACGCAAGCAATTATAACAAAAAAATCGATTTATTTTAGGAATTTTCATGTAATACAAAATTAAAACTTTTTTTGTAGTTTTTTATTTTTTATACTGCTTAATGTTGTTCTTTAGATGCATATAGGAGCTGTATTGAGTATTTTCAATGGATATTAGTTTTTTCAAACTGAAAAAGAATTGCACTATTATTTTGTCTCCGTCTTACACCATCCCAAAGGTCAAACGACTCGATGGCCGACAACGTAAAGGTTGCAGTCCGTGTGCGGCCATTCATATCCTTTTGTCATTCAATTTAAATATACTTAAAACTTCAATGCCACTTAATTCATTTTGTTTATTTTTTTACCAATACCATGTATGTAATGTATGATCCAAAATGTTCTTGTTTGCATACGATTGAAAGCAGCACTACTCTGCAGGGCAAAAACCTAGATGAGAAATTGTAAAAAATCTATAAAATCTTACTTTATTTTATGGGCATTGTTGTTACAGGCAAATAGCGAATATTAATAAGGGTATGATGGATCATTAATAATTAGTAAAAAGTTAAAGTAAAATATTATTTATATCATTATTAATATTATTATTATTATTATTATTATTATTATTATTATTATTACTATTATATTTTATATCCTTTAGTTTTTATTTGAAATTGTGTGTTTCCATTGAAACTGTATTCATAGGTATGTATTTTTTCATCTCTAGGTTTAACTTAAGTTGAGCTCAACTCAAAATTATTTTTATGTTTAACTCCTTAACTCTATTCGCAAACTTAATATTCTGACACAATGACCGCGAAGTCAGCCGGCAGAGCAAGCTGATCATTCAGATGAGCGGCAACCAGACCTGCATCACGGATCCGAGTTCAGGTCAGGATAAAAAGTTTGCATTCGACTATTCCTATTGGTCGCACGATGGATTTAAAGAGAAGACAAATGGTTACCTGGAGCCCGCCAATTCTAAATATGCTGATCAGGTGGGTTTCCCATTCGTTTTAATTCAGAATAATTAGCTAAGTAATGAAACATTTTGGCTGGATTTCTATCTAAATCAATTATGTCTCAGATAAGACTGTAGGTTAACCGCCAGAAAAAGATAAGATTTCTTTATAAACTAATTTGTCTTAATTACGGTACAGCAATTACTATCTGGATAAACTCAAATATGCATAATGCTTATGAATTTCCTATACGAGGTACTTATCAATTTAGCCCAGGGGTTGGCAAACTCCGGCCTGAAAAACCTCACTATCCGGCCCTCGGGTACTTTGAAACTTCACAATAGCTCAGGGTTTGTCTTTTCCCTTTCCTCTTCTCTCTTCTCTCATCTCTTCTCTCATCGATCTCTTATCTCGTCTTTCACCTCTCATACCTTCTTTCATCTTTTTAGCTGGGCCCTTGAGGTAAAAAGTTTGCCGACCCCTGATTTAGCCCCCATCAAGATAACTCGATCGCGAATCATGCTGCCGAATAACATGCATAGAAACGCGTATTCGACGACCTTGGCCGGGGCGTCCTTGACAACGCGTGGAAAGGCTACAACTGCAGCCTGTTCGCCTACGGTCAGACTGGCAGCGGCAAGTCTTACTCAATGATTGGCTACGGCGCTAACAAGGGCATTGTGCCCGTCGCGTGCGAAGAACTGTTCCGGGCAATAGACGAGAAACGGCCGAGTTTGCAGGCTGGAGAGGAGTTCCAAGTGTCCCTGTCCATGACTGAGATCTACAATGAGCAGGTGCGCGACCTGCTAGTAACTAAATCCACGGTTGGCGGACTCAAAGTTCGTCAGCATCCAAAAAAAGGTTTCTACGTTGAGCAGCTGACTATCGCACCCGTGAGCAGCTATGCTCAGATTGAGGCCAAAATTGCGGACGGCTCGCACAACCGCACTGTGGCGGCCACCAACATGAACGCCACCAGCAGCCGGGCGCATACCATTGTGGCCATCAGCTTCGTGCAGAAGAGCCAAGGCGCCGGTGGTCAAAACATGACCAAAACTTCGGTTATGAATCTGGTGGACTTGGCTGGCAGGTGAGGATAAAGTTAGTTAGTGAGTTAGTTAGTTAGTTAGTTAGTTAGTTAGTTAGTTAGTTGGTTAGTCAGTTAGTCAGTTAGTTATTCGCCTATTGATGTCTAAATAAATTATAAGTGATTGAAACCTAAAAAGCGAAACACACTACTGCTAACTACTTACCAACCGGCAGCGAGCGCGCGGAATCAACTGGCGCCACAGGGGATCGCCTGAAGGAGGGATCCGCCATCAATCTGTCGCTCAGCACGCTGGGCAACTGCATCAAAGCTTTGGCGGATCAGAGCTCGGGAAACTCCAAAGTGATGGGTCAGTGTCAACCTTTGTGCGTTCTAATTATATTCTGATTGTGAATATCATGATTATAATCGTTGTTGTTCCTCTTTCCAGTCCCTTTCAGGGACTCCGTGCTGACCAAGCTGCTGCAGAATGCTCTTGGAGGCAACAGTAAAACTGTCATGGTAGGCTCTTCTTGATGACAATTTGTGACAGCGGTGAATGTAGCCTGTAGCAAACCCCCTCACACCAAAACTATTAAAACGACACTATCAAACCAAAATCCCCCACCATCTAACTAAAACCCACATCAACAAACCAAAAACCCACACCATCAAACCAACAACCCACATTATCAAACCAACAACCCACATTATCAAACCAAAAACCCACACTATCAAACCAACAACCCACATTATCAAACCAAAAACCCACACCATCAAACCAAAAACCCACACCATCAAACTAAAAACCCACACAATCAAATTTAAAAACCCACACCATCAAATTACCAAAAACCCACACCATCAAACCAAAAACCCACATTATCAAACCAAAAATCCACACCAATAAACCAAAAACCTACACCATCAATCAAAAATCCCACGCCATCAAACTAAAAACCCACACCATCAAACTAAAAACCCACACCACCAAGCTAAAAACCCACACCATCAAACCTAAAACCCACACCACCAAGCTAAAAACCCACACCATCAAACCAAAAACCCACATTATCAAACCAAAAACCCATACCATTAAACCAAAAACCCACACCATCAAACCAAAAACCCACATTATCAAACCAAAAACCCACACCATCAAACCAAAAACCCACACCATCAAGCTAAAAACCCACGCCATCAAACTAAAAACCCACACCATCAAACTAAAAACCCACACCACCAAGCTAAAAACCCACACCATCAAACCTAAAACCCACACCACCAAGCTAAAAACCCACACCATCAAACCAAAAACCCACATTATCAAACCAAAAACCCATACCATTAAACCAAAAACCCACACCATCAAACCAAAAACCCACATTATCAAACCAAAAACCCACACCATCAAACCAAAAACCCACACCATCAAGCTAAAAACCCACACCATTTAACCAAAAACCCACACCATCAAACTAAAATCCCACACCATCAAGCTAAAAACCGACACCATTAAACCAAAGACCCACACCATTAAACCAAAAACCCACACCATTTAACCAAAAACCCACACCATCAAACTAAAAACCCACACCATTAAACCAAAAACCCACACCATCAAACTAAAATCCCACACCATCAAGCTAAAAACCCACACCATTAAACCAAAAACCCACACCATCAAACTAAAAACCCACACCATCAAACATCCCTGACTGCAGATCGCCGCCCTCTCTCCCGCCGACATCAACTTCGACGAGACCCTGTCAACTCTGCGCTTCGCGGATCGAGCCAAAGCCATCAAGACTAAAGCTGTGGTGAACGAGAGCCCAACTGATAAGCTGATCCGGGAGCTCAGAGAGGAGAACTCCAGACTGATGGCGATGCTTAAGGCAGGAGGAGGTGGCGGCGGGGACATCACCGACGGCGGCGGTGACACCGGCGAGGACCAGGCTGAGTCCGAGGAGCGAATGCGCGAGCTGATGAAGAAGAATCAAGAGGAGATGGAAGCGATGGAGCGAGCCTGGGCTGAGAAGCTGGCCCAGGCGCAGGCAGAAGCGCAGGAACAAATTCAGGAGCGAAAAGCGGAGAGCGAGCGAAAGAAGAACGTGCCGCATCTGTGGAATCTTAACGAGGACGCAGCTCTGTCCGGCATGATAGTGCAATTCGTTGATCCCGGAGCCGTGCAGACTGTGGGCAGAGACGGCGACTTCCAGCTGAAGGGAGTCAAGTGAGAGAAAAGTCGAAGTTTCGTTTGACAAAGACCCCCCCCCCACTCCCTTAGACATTCACCCACTCCCTTAGATACCCACCCCACTCCCTTAGACATCCACCCACTCCATTAGACATCCACCCATTCCCTTAGACACCCAACCTCACTCCCTTAGATACCCACCCTCACTCCCTTAGACCCACCCCACTCCCTTAGATACCCACCCCACTCCCTTAGACATCCACCACACTCCCTTAGACATCCACCCACTCCATTAGACATCCACCCACTCCCTTAGACACCCAACCTCACTCCCTTAGATACCCACCCACTCCCTTAGACACCCACCCCACTCCCTTAGATACCCACCCCACTCCCTTAGACATCCACCACACTCCCTTAGACATCCACCCACTCCATTAGACATCCACCCACTCCCTTAGACACCCAACCTCACTCCCTTAGATACCCACCCACTCCCTTAGACACCCACCCCACTCCCTTAGACACCCACCACACTAGCTCCCTTAGACACCCAACCCCTCTCCCTTAGATACCCACCCCACTCCCTTAAACACCCACCCCACTCCCTTGGACACCAACCTCACTCCCTTAGATACCCACCCACTCCCTTAGACACCCACCCCACTCCCTTAGACACCCACCCCACTCCCTTAGACACCCACCACACTAGCTCCCTTAGACACCCAACCCCTCTCCCTTAGATACCCACCCCACCCCACCCCACTCCCTTAAACACCCACCCCACTCCCTTGGACACCAACCCTACTCCCTTAGATACCCACCCCACTCCCTTAGACACCCAAAGCCACTCCCTTAGACACCCACCCCACTTCCTTAGACACCCAGCCCACTCCCTTAGACACCCAAAGCCACTCCCTTAGACACCTACCCCACTCCCTTAGACAACCACCCTAATCATTTAGACACCCACCCCACTCCGTTACACCAAGCCACTCGATTGCTACTGAACTTAAAAAGTTCCACCTCCTCGCCCTTAACAACAGCATCCAAGCCAGACACGCTGTTCTGAAGAATGTCAACGGCTCTGTCACGGTAACGCCTATCGATCTCGCCAAAGTGTTCGTCAACGGCCAGGAGGTGAACCAGGAGACTCAGCTGCGCCATCACGACCGAGTCCTGTTCGGGACCAATCACCTGTACGTCTTCCATCATCCGGTTGACTACGCGAAGCAGGTCAAATCCGGGCAGGACGTCTCGCCGCCGACATTTGAAGAGGCCCAGTCTGAGATTGCTGAGAGTTCCGGGGTGATGGGACTGTTGGGTGACAAGGCCAAGAGCAACAGTGCAGGTCAGTCTGTCTGGGGTCGGCAAACTTTTTAAGTTAAATGCCAGATATAGAATCTAGCGCATAACTGTGGGCCAGAGAGAGAATAAGGGAGGAGAGAGGGGAGATAAGAGTGGAGAGGGGAGAGAAAGGGAGATGAGAGAGGAAAGGGGAGACGAGCAGGGAGATGAGAGAGGAGAGACGAGAGGAGGGGAGAGAGAAATTGAGAGAGGAGAAGGGAGAGGGGAGATAAGAGAGGAGGGGAGAGAGGAGGGAAGAGAGGAGAGGGAGAGGGGAGATGAGAGAGAGGAGAGAGAAGGGGAGAGGGGAGGGGAGAGGGGGAGGGGAGAGGAGGAGGGGAGAGGGGGAGGGGAGAGGGTAGAGGAGAGAGGAGAGGAAAGAAAAAAGAGAGGAGAGCTGAGAAGAGACGCTAATCAGAGTGGGTCGGATTGCTACTGAGAAGTTTCAGAGGACCCGAGGGTCGGGTGTTTGCCAGCATCTGTTCTTTGCTAACTCAACAAACAAGCATAAACCCAAGCTTTCCCCGACTCGCTACTCATTCCAGAGGACATGCTACTCATGGACGATTTGGTGAAGCTGTACCCGCAGCTGCAAGAGGCCAACGCCATGTCTGAGGAGATGGACCGGCGGGTTTGGTTCGAACTGGTGCTGGTCTCCGCCCAGGGCAGGGGACTGAGAGAGGGCGAAGGCCGGACTGAGGTGAGCCTGGGGATGAAGCATTCCGTACTCGATATTCACTGAACCGAGCATTCACTGAACCGAGCATTCACTGAACCGAGCATTCACTGAACCGAGCATTCACTGAACCGAGCATTCACTGAACCGAGCATTCACTGAACCGAGCATTCACTGAACCGAGCATTCACTGAACCGAGCATTCACTGAACCGAGCATTCACTGAACCGAGCATTCACTGAACCGAGCATTCACTGAACCGAGCATTCACTGAACCGAGCATTCACTGAACCGAGCATTCACTGAACCGAGAATTCACTGAACCGAGCATTCACTGAACCGAGCATTCACTGAACCGAGCATTCACTGAACCGAGAATTCACTGAACCGAGCATTCACTGAACCGAGAATTCACTGAACCGAGAATTCACTGAACCGAGCATTCACTGAACCGAGCATTCACTGAACCGAGCATTCACTGAACCGAGCATTCACTGAACCGAGCATTCACTGAACCGAGCATTCACTGAACCGAGCATTCACTGAACCGAGCATTCACTGAACCGAGCATTCACTGAACCGAGCATTCACTGAACCGAGCATTCACTGAACCGAGCATTCACCCAACCAAATTAAGTGACTGAATTAGACTTCAGAAGACCTATCAATAAATATTTCAGGTCTGCGTCAGCGTACAAAACCTGGACAACAACAACGAGTTCTTTTGGTCCAAAGAAAAGTTCAGCGACCGAAAGTACCTGATGCAGGACATGTACCAGAACTACACTGAGGGGGCAGACTGGGAGCTGGCCAAAGAGAAAGATCCTTTCTGGGACCCGCCGGACACCCCAATCATGATTGGCACCATTCACGTGTACCTGCAGAGCCTTGCCTACCTAATTGAGGTTAGCGAAAGTTTCAATGTCACCGACTTCCGCGGCGAAGACCAGGGCAAGTTGGACATCGAGCTGAGACCCTGCGGCGACAACTGGGAGGAGCTGACGGACGAGTACGCCGAGCCCGAAGACCTTCTTGGACAGGCCTTGAACTTCAAAATTAAAATTCACGGCGGAAGAGACCTGTCTGCTAAGTTTGCAAGCGTAAGTGCTTGTCGAACTTTTGCATTGACACCCACCCCGCTATCCAATGCGACACCCATCTCGCTATCCAATGTGACACCCACCCCACTGTGGGACATCCAATCCAACATGCGACACCCACCCCACTTTGCGACACTCACCCCGCTATCCAATGCGACACTCACCCCGCTATCCAATGCGACACCCACCCCGCTATCCAATGCGACACCCACCCGCTATCGAATGCGACACCCACCTCGCTATCCAATGCGACACCCACCCCGCTATCCAATGCGACACCCACCCCACTATGCGACACCCACCCCACTATGCGACACTCACCCCACTATGCGACACCCACCCCACTATGCGACACCCACCCCACAACTCACTCTCTCGCACAACCGCACATTGCAGTACTTCTGTCAGTATAAGTTCTACCTGGAAGATCAGTACACAAAAACGGGCGAAGTGGCTAAGCCAGTGAATCCTCGTTTCGAATTCGAGCATCAATACTCGTTTAAACCGGCCACAAAGCAACTGCTGGAGTACCTGCAGCACTCCTACACGATTGTCGAGCTGTGGGGCAAGCAGAGATGTAGCGATAAGAAAGTGAACAAATCTACCAAGGAGCTCATGAAGGAGAAGCGCAAGGCTCAAGCTGAGAGCGCGAAGGCTCTAGGAGTGAGATGAAGGGCTGATTTTTTAAGATCTTTTTAAATATCTTAATTGCACTTTAATTGCACTCTGTAAACTTCTGTTGATGATTTTTTTCATTTCGCTTCGCTAATCCGCAGGCTCAAAAGAAGAGCATCTCGAAAGTGAGTCGAAACGACCGAGTATTTATTCATCAAATATTTTTTTCGAAACATAGAAGTCTTCACCCACACTGACTTTTCATCCTTAAAAAAACGGTTTAATTCCAGCAAGCCACAGGTGAAGATGTCGCAACTCTTAGGGCGGAGCTGGACTCGCTAAAAAAGAGGAATGAACGATCCGAAGCTAAATTGGTAGGAAACTTTTCTGTATTCTTTTGATCGCTACAATACACTTATCTATGATCGATTTGGGGCTCTCGACCTGCACTACGAAATCATGGTCGATTTGAGCTCTCGACATGCACTACGAAATCTATGGTCGAGTTGGGGCTCTTGACCTGCACTACGAAATCTATAATCTATGTGGGGCGCTGACTAATACCAAATCAATGGTCAATTTGGGGCTCTCGACCTGCACTACGAAATCTATGGTCGAGTTGGGGCTCTTGACTTGCACTACGAAATCTATGGTCGAGTTGAGGCTCTTGACTTGCACTACGAAATCTATGGTCGAGTTGAGGCTCTTGACTTGCACTACGAAATCTATGGTCGAGTTGGGGCTCTTGACTTGCACTACGAAATCTATGGTCGAATTGGGGCTTTTGACCTGAACTATGAAATCTTTGATCTATTTGGGGCTCTTGATGAATACAAATCTATGGCCGATCTGGGGCTTTCAACCTGTACTACGAAATCTATGGTTGATTTGGGGCTCTTGACTAATACGAAATCAGTGGTCGGTTTGGGGCTCGTGACTAATACGAAATCAGTGGTCGGTTTGGGGCTCGTGACTAATACAAAATCAGTGGTCGGTTTGGGGCTCGTGACTAATACGAAATCAGTGGTCGGTTTGGGGCTCTTGACCCCTTGACCATCTCATTGAAGAAAATATCACTTGATTTTTTCTTTGCAGAAGCAGCTCCAAGCAATGGTGAACGATGCTAAGAAACAAGGCAACGAAACTATCGAGGTAATTGCAGTTAATCAAGTAATGTAATTATGCTGTAATTGTAATACGAGCTATTTCCATAGTTCTTTAATTTTATTTGTCAAAACTCCGTATTGACGCTCTTGCGTGTTCTCAGGAGTCAGCAGGAACTGGACATGCAATCAATTAGTTGAAAACTCTGTTAAAACAACCAGGTGGACACCCTGGACAAGGTCCTGTCTGCGCCAGCTCCGGGCGGCGGCCAGGGCCGGATGAAGCTGCGCCAGGCTGCTCTGGCGATGTCGGCCGTCTACAGCGGCTTCGGCGCGGCGCCCGAAGTTGCTGAGAAGCGCAAGGCCGCGCTGGGAAAGAACGCGTCAAGCACCTGCAGTGTGCAGTGAAGCCTGCAAATTGCAAACTGCAATTGCTTGCTTGACAAAACTATTTTTAACAATTGCAGCATGGACTACTAAATCTGAAGGAATTTTTAAACTCAAAATAACCCAAATAGGTTACTTTCACAAGATCAAATTCCACATCGTTTCAATTTGTTTTAGAATTATGAGCTATAGTGAAACTTACTTCGAAAAAATGTGAAATTGCGAGCTTTTTAAGTTTTGAGTTTATACGAAGTTTCGAGCTTTCGAAAATTTTTCTGGATGCTGATTTTCGCTACGGAATGCACTATCGATATGAATAAGTTCTCGAGCAATAAATTGGCAATATGTTTTTGTCCAGTATTGATACTTAGGCATTCAAATTTTGATGGTCAGACCAAAGATTCTAGAGTAGCTATAGATATGTCATTCGCAATTAAGTTGCGAAAAAGCAGTGCGTCTACTGGTTTTTCAGTAGTTTGTCTGCGCAGCGCTACTTAAATTTAATGTGGCAGCTAAAATTTCTTTGCCTTCCTTGTAGTTTGCGGACTCAGGAGCATATGGGTTAAGAATGAACAAGCATTTAACAAGTGAACGCAAGATGGTCGAAACTCAGCCTAGGGGGCAGGGCTAATCTAGCTCAGCCAATGAGAGAGCAGTAAGGAGAGAGGGCAAAGTCAGAGGGACGAAACTCAGCCTAGAGGGCAGGCTCAATCTAGCTCAGCCAATGAGAGAGCAGTAAGGACAAAGTTCAAATTTAGACACAAGCGGGCAAGAGGAAAACCAAACTGTTTATCGATCGGCCTAGCTAAAGGGCTGGCCTTTCTCTAATGTAAAAATAGTAGATAAGCGCATTTTTCGAGTGACACATTTATAGCTATTCTAGTATCTGCGGCCGAAAAAAATACTGTGAATAAATGAACAGTAGCACATGAAAGTTTAATAAATAGATCTATCCATGAAGTTAGATTTGTGGTACTGCAGATGTGCACTCGTAGTAGCAAATATGAACTATTTTTTAAAGGCCAATAATTTTTATTTTTTCCAATTTTAACTGTTGCTAATTCCATGAAAACCGCTTTTTGATGAATAATTACCAAATTCTCTATTTTGCAAAAAGTGATCGCACAGAGAAGTGCCTTTTCATGAGCTAACGATTAATTATACTTTTAAGAAGTCTATTTATGATGCAAACATATGTAATGCAAAATATATATATTCTTGATATTTAGAGGCCAACGGATGGGTACACTGATTGTATCGAACTCCCTGCTTAATTCATCAATTTTTTTGGATTAGAATTTGAATTATACATTGTATTGAAAAAATTGCCAAATGCTCGTCGGACAAATGAAACACATTGTTAAAGTTTTTAATCCGAATTATTGGAATCATCAAAAGGTGCTAGAGAATGTACATGTAGGAGCACGACTCTAAAAGAAGAAGCTGTCTCTGTCTAGCTCGTATTGGTGGGCGCCCCTGTCTCTTGGTGGGCGCCCCTGTCTCTTGGTGGGCGCCTCTGTCTCTTGATGGGTGCTCCTGTCTCTTGATGGGCGCCCCTGTCTCTTGATGGGCGCCTCTGTCTCTTGATGGGCGCCCCTGTCTCTTGATGGGTGCTCCTAGCTGTCTCTTGGTGGTGCCCCTGTCTCTTGGTAGGTCCCCTGTCTATTGGTGGGCGCCCCTGTCTTTTGGTAGGCGCCCCCCTGTCTCTTAGTGGCCGCCCCTGGCCTGTCTCTTGGTATAGAAAAAGTAAATAAACGCATTGATTGGAAGTGACATTTTTATAGTTATTCTAGCATCTGTGCAGCTTCTATCCAAGCAAGGTTGTACTTAGAACAGTAAAACAGCAGTGAGTATTTACCATAGACAGTCTCGTCGGGCAGTAAACGCGTCTCGTCCCCTACCCGGGGCTGACTTTGCACTGAATCAATGATCTCTTGACCTCGTTCCAACCATTGAGTCTGCAGTAAAGAGACCGTCTACGGTTGTAGCCAAGAGGTTAGAGCATCGGATTCAGGACTGAAAGGTCGGGGTTCGATTCTTGACCCACTCAGAACAATTTGTGTCCTTGAGAAACAATTTGTGTCCGTTGCGTCAGTTCCTCCAGCTGTAAAATGGGTGCCAGCATTGGCTGGGATAACTGAGGTTGTGTGTGGCGACTCCCCAGTTCTTGGACTGAACAGCCGTACGCAGCCTTCAGATGCGCCGCGCAATAGCTGCAGCTGAGCAGTTGGTTATATTTATCCATGGTTTCAACACGCCTCAGGCTGACTGCAATATCTATGGTCCAAAGCTTCTGACTGAAAAAGCACAACAAAACACGTTCAATGAACCAAAGAAAACCAGACTATAAGAGCTAGGATTAGATTTAAAGTGAAACAGCCGCCGCAGCAATCATGGACAAGGAGCGGCAGGATTCGAAACCGACACCGCAGGATAACAAGCAGCAGCAGCAACAGCAGCAGCAGCAGAAGACGCCACCATCCAAGCAGCAGCAGCAACAACAACAACAGCAGCAGCAGCAGGAACAAAAGCAATTAGACGACAATCAGCCAAGCTTCACCTACGAAGATCAAGATCATGAAGCGATAATTGGCGCAGTGGGCGGCGGGGCTTGCGCAGCCGAACTAGACGAGGCCGACGGCGAGGACGACTCGCAGAGAGACAGCCGTCCGTCATGCGTGAGCAGCAAGCCGTTCTCGTCTAAACGGTTGGCCAGACTCTCGCAAGCAAGGAAGCTGAGAAAGACCCGACTGAGTCTGGGCAACTTCATCGGCCCGTCGCCGGCGCTGCAGACCGGAGGAGGCCCAACAAGCTCGAACAGTTCAGAGTCGGGCGCGTCAAGTTACGGCAGCGTCCCGAGCGACTTCGACGATTTGTGCAACAACAGCTGATGGATGGGCTCAATTGAATCCGAACTCTCTCTGCAAGGCTGGGCTGCCAGCTGTTCTTCTTTGTCTTCCTATGAGATAAATACCATCTTCATTTTTTGTAAGCCTTAAAACTTCAAGCAAGCAAATCTGCGTGAAATGCAACTGACAAAATCAGCTGCTCGGCTATGAGGATTTTTCCTTTCTAATAAAAGCCAAATTTCATTTTCCTGGCTTCAAAACTTCAGTTTTGCATTTTAACACAAACAGCTAAACTTAGATCGGGAAACGCTAGGGACCAGTGAGGGAGACTGACAGACAGTGAGGAATAGTGACAGACAGTGGGAGAGAATGACAAACAGTGGAAGTGACAGTGGGAGAGAATAAAAGTCAGTGAGAGAGAGAGTGACAGACAGCAGGAGAGAGTGAGACAGTGGGAGGGAGTGAGACAGTAGGAGAGAGTGAGATAGTGGGAGAGAGTGAGACAGTGGGAGAGAGTGAGACAGTAGGAGAGAGTGAGACAGCGGGAGAGAGTGAGATAGTGGGAGAGAGTGAGACAGTAGGAGAGAGTGAGATAGTGGGAGAGAGTGAGACAGTAGGAGAGAGTGAGATAGTGGGAGAGAGTGAGACAGTGGGAGGGAGTGAGACAGTAGGAGAGAGTGAGATAGTGGGAGAGAGTGAGACAGTAGGAGAGAGTGAGACAGCGGGAGAGAGTGAGATAGTGGGAGAGAGTGAGACAGTAGGAGAGAGTGAGACAGCGGGAGAGAGTGAGATAGTGGGAGAGAGTGAGACAGTGGGAGAGAGTGAGACAGTGGGAGAGAGTGAGACAGTGGGAGAGAGTGAGACAGTGGGAGAGAGTGAGACAGTGGGAGAGAGTGAGACAGTGGGAGAGAGTGAGACAGTGGGAGAGAGTGAGACAGTGAGAGAGTGAGACAGTGGGAGAGAGTGAGACAGTGGGAGAGAGTGAGACAGTGGGAGAGAGTGAGACAGTGGGAGAGAGTGAGACAGTGAGAGAGTGAGACAGTGGGAGAGAGTGAGACAGTGGGAGAGAGTGAGACAGTGGGAGAGAGTGAGACAGTGGGAGAGAGTGAGACAGTGGGAGAGAGTGAGACAGTGGGAGAGAGTGAGACAGTGGGAGAGAGTGAGACAGTGGGAGAGAGTGAGACAGTGAGAGAGTGAGACAGTGGGAGAGAGTGAGACAGTGGGAGGGAGTGAGACAGTGGGAGAGAGTGAGACAGTGGGAGAGAGTGAGACAGTGGGAGAGAGTGAGACAGTGAGAGAGTGAGACAGTGGGAGAGAGTGAGACAGTGAGAGAGTGAGACAGTGGGAGAGAGTGAGACAGTGGGAGAGAGTGAGACAGTGGGAGAGAGTGAGACAGTGAGAGAGTGAGACAGTGGGAGAGAGTGAGACAGTGAGAGAGTGAGACAGCGGACAGGAAACTCAGCAACTCAAAAGCGAAACCGCACAAAATTTTTTGCAGCAGCAACTTTCGATTTAAAAACCCCATCAGAGCAACAATCAGCTGCTTATAGATTTGAAAATTTGCTCGCAAAAATCAATATATTTCAGTAAGAAGCTTTTTGATTTGCATTTTAGTCAAGTGCAGCAAATGGTGTGATAATATTGTGTAGAAATCAACAATTTCAATACTGGACAGCATACAAGACTTATGCTTATTTAGTGCGAAAACACGACAGACATGATTAATTAAGCAGGTGAAATTTAATTAAAGTTTAAACAGGTAATTTCGAACGAGAATAGGCGTGATAAAGTAATTATTGTTATTTACATAACAAATCATAGCAATAATATAAAAATGTATTAGAAGCACAAGCAAGCATAAACTATTTTTGCGATTTTAGGTAAAAAATCAATACTATTGACAAGTAAACTGTTCACTTCAAGTTTACTACAAGTAAACTTAAAAAAGTAAACTTAAAACTTCCTAGCAATTATTAGAAAATACGAAAGCTGGTGGTCAATTTTTTTGTGACCGGCCTAAAGACAACATACGTTAAGAAATAGGAATATCTTGTTACTAAAAATAGATCATTCTTTTGAACCTACGATAGCCGCTAATTGGCTAGTTCCAGTAGCGTACATTTAATCGGAATCCCCTGCTGCTAAAAATAGATCATTCACCCAACACTTCGTCAGCCGCTAATTGGCTATTTCTCAGTAGCGTACATTTTAATAGAAATCACGTTGCTAAAAATAGATCATAAGTCATCAAAACCCACGCCAGCAGCTGTAGTAGCTATTAACCGAAACAGCCTTTGACAAAAATTTCCTAAAAAGCATAAATGTAAGGCAAATACGCAAATGTATACATGTGCAAGCATCAGAAACAGTTTAGCTATGTAAAACTGACAAGTATTTAAATACACGGCACTAATGTAATCAGGCTCTTTAAAACGACTTCATTTGCGTTAATTGCTTGCTTATGAATTTTTGAAACTGACACAATGCAATAAAAAACATTCGAGCACAAAACGAATATTATAAAAAAGATATAAATAACTACAACTGAACAGTAAAGTTAAAAAAAAGGGAGTGGCAAAGACCCACTATTACGAGTAGATTGGGTCTCACTCTTTGAGCTAAAATCTCACCCCAAACCTCCAATCTCACTCTTAGACCTCATATCTTACTATTTGAACTACGATCTCACCCCATAGACCCTTAATCTTACCCTTTGAGCTACAATTTTACTCTTGGATCCCAAATCTCACTTCCAGATCCCCAAATCACACTCTCATATCCCAAATCTCACCCCCAGATCCTAAATCTCACTCCCACATCTCAAATCTCATTCCCAGATCTCAAATCTCACTCCCAGATTTCAAATCTCCCTCCCAGATATTTGATTACATTCCTAGACTTCTAATCTCACTTCCAGATCTCCAATCTCACTCCTAGATCCCTAATCTCACTCCCAAATGTTCAATCTCACTCCTAGATTTCTAATCTCACTTCCAGATCTTCAATCTCACTCCTAGATCTCTAATCTCACTCCTAGATCTCCAATTTCACTCCTAGATCTCCAATCTCACTCCCAGATCCCATATCAGACCTGTAGAACTACAATGTCAGTCCCGGAAAAAGCAACCAATCAGAGCAAGGCTTATTTAAAAGACTTCTTAGTAGCCAAGCGCAGCTCCCGCAGAGTGTGAATAAGCGAGCAGGCCAGCACAATGCTCAGCAGCAGCACAATAGCCATGCCCAGAGCGCACAAGGCCACAGCCAGCAGGTTCAAATAGAGCTGCTGGGCCATGCGAACCGCGCAGCCCTGGTGAAAGATATTAGACGGATGGGACTCTCTAGAGCAGCCGGGGGCGTCGCTGCGACAGCAGGATGTGGGAGTGTACTCGGTGGTCGTGGCCCGGCTGTTGTTCCAATAGTAGGCCGACTCGCGCCAATCGCGCCACGATACGCTGCCGCAGCATTTCAGCTCGGAGTGAAGCCGATCAACGGCCCGAGTGACGTCCGGATCGATACGATAGCGATTGAGCAGAGACTCCTTCACGGACTCTTGCAGGCGGGTCTGGGGGCGGAGTTGAGGCCGAGTTTATGAGGCACTGGGGTTCAAAATTCACAAAACTATAATGTCACTCTTAAAAATTCACAATTTCACGCCTGATTTAACAAAGTCACTTCTTAATTCAGACTGTCACTCCCCGATTCAGAATGTCACTCCCCAATTCAGAATGTCACTCCCCAATTCAGAATGTCACTCCCCAATTCAGAATGTCACTCCCCAATTCAGAATGTCACTCCCTAATTTAAAATGACACTCCTTAATTAAGAATGTCACTCCCCAATTCAGAATGTCACTCCCTAATTTAGAATGACACTCCCCAATTCAGAATGCCACTCCCCAATTCAGAATGACACTCCTTAATTTAGAATGTCACTCCCCAATTCAGAATGTCACGTTATTTAGAATGACACTCCCCAATTCAGAATGTCACTCCCCAATTCAGAATGTCACTTCTCAATTTAGAATGACACTCCCCAATTCAGAATGTCACTCCCCAATTCAGAATGTCACTTCTCAATTTAGAATGACACTCCTTTATTCAGAATGTCACTCCTGTATTTTGAATGACACTCCCCAATTCAGAATGTCACTCCCCAATTCAGAATGTCACTCCCAAATTTAGAATGACACTCCCCAATTCAGAATGTCACTCCCCAATTCAGAATGTCACTCCCCAATTCAAAATGTCACTTCTCAATTCAGAATGTCACTCCCCAATTCAGAATGTCACTCTCCAATTCAGAATGTCACTCCCCAATTCAGAATGTCACTCCCCAATTCAGAATGCCATTCCTTGATCCACAATGTCACTCCCCGTTTCAGAAGCTGTCAATCCGTGACTGACGTTGCCTCTCATCGGGTCAGACTATCACTCTGCAATCCCTAATTTCACCCCAAAGGCAGCTATCTGAGAATCCAACCTGCAGCGAGCCGGCAAACACAAATCCGATGGCGCACACGGCGCACTCTACTATGAGTAGAGCAACCAGAAAGCCGGTATAGACGCTCAGCAGGCGGATCCTATTGAGAAATATGCCAACAAACCCGAGCACAGCGAAAGCGAAGATCAAGCCGCCGCAAGCGGTGAGCAGGAAATGGCTGAGAAAGAACATCTCCCCAGTCAGCACGGAGATGTAGTTGCGTCGGGACAACAGCAGCCAGACGCCAAGTATGCAGACGGCCAGACCGCAGAGTGCTACTAATAGATTAAAGAAGATTAGCACGGCTTTGATGCACTCTTTGGAGCAGCAATAGCGCTGCTTCTCATTGCGGATGCCCTGGTATTTGGCCATGATGCTTCACTGAAATTTGCGGTTCAAAATCTGCTTGTTAATGTCTTTTGATTATAGTTACAGGTGGTAAGCTAGTCGAAGAGTTGGTTAGCTTTAAATATCGTGACAATATAAACCGAAAACTGGAGTGCCATATTGGGCGAGACTTGTAGGACATTGAAGTGACAGTTGAAAGGATAGAGTGATGATTAAAATTATAGAGTGACAACTAAAGCGATGAAGTGAAAAATAGAGTGATAGAGTGACAATTAGAGTGATAGAGTGACAATTAGAGTGATAGAGTGACAATTAGAGTGATGGAGTGACAGTTAAGAATGACGGAGTGACAATTAGAGAGAGGAGTGCAATTAGAGTGACAGAGTGACAATTAGAGTGACGGATTAACAATTAGAGTGATAGAGAAACAACTAGACTGATAGTGAAAATTAGAGTGATAGAGTGACAATTAGAGTGACAGAGTGACAATTAGAGTGATAGCGTGACAATTAGAGTGACAGAGTAACAATTAGAGTGATAGAGAAACAACTAGACTGATAGTGACAATTAGAGTGATAGAGTGACAATTAGAGTGACAGAGTGACAATTAGAGTGATAGCGTGACAATTAGAGTGACAGAGTAACAATTAGAGTGATAGAGAAACAACTAGACTGATAGTGACAATTAGAGTGATAGAGTGACAATTAGAGTGATACAGTGATAAGTAGATTGGCGCAGGAGTGACGTTTTGAGAATTGGAAATGAAATTTGAATAGAACTCTATTGACGAATCGATAATCAGAGTGAGTACAGAGTACAGATAAGTAAAACGGCTCAAAAACACATTGAAATCTTAATAGACCCTAAACGTCCTAGAAAAAAGAAAAATAACTAATGGACTTTGAGAGATTTAGCTTTGATTGGTGTATTTATATCGCATCACAATTTTACTCTTCCAAATATTAATAAAAATTAGGAAAAGTGACAGAGCGAACACAAGTGTACGTTTACCAATCAAAAAGTGGATTAATCATAAATTATGTGATAAAACATTTTAATTCTCTGTGCAAAATAACTATACTACACTAAATGTGGAAGTTAGTGCAGGGTCTACAACAATTGACAGCCAAATATAAAATTTTACATATTTTACCTACCTTAACATAAATTAAACCCGAAACCTTAATCCATAAACTAAACCCTAAACCTAAATTTAACCCAAACCCTAACCTTAACATTAACCTAACATTAATCTAAACCTAACCTAAACTTTACCTAAATGAACCTAAACTTAACCCTGACCTAAACCTAGTCCTAACGATAACCTAAATCGTTGGCAGTGAATTGTCCGGCTTCTGTACCAATTGGTGCACAGCTGAGAATAGCAGTTCAAGTAAAAGGAAAGATTAAAAACCGTCAGATATTACAGGCAGAGCAAAAGCACAGGTTTGAGAAAAAATCTTAATACGAAGAAAGTAAGTTATTCATCGGTTTGAAAGTTTTTGACAGTAAGCACGCATTATCCTACTAAGAAAGGGAGGCTACAAGTAGTATAAAGGAAATTTTGTTCAAATCTACAGTGCAACCAAATTTCAGAAAAAAATGAAAAAAATTTGGTTGATTGCAGAAAAAGTCTACTCCTTTGTTATTGATAATAGATGGATCTTGATTCCTTTAAAATTTGAAAGGGTCTGGGAGGCTGGCCGAAAAACTGGGGATCTTGGGAGGCTGGCCCAGCAACTGAGGATCTGGAGGCTGATCCAGCAACTGACACTCTGGGAGGCTGGTCCAGCAACTGAGGAGTGAGGATCTGGGAGGCTGGCCCAGCAACTGAGGAGTGAGGATCTGGGAGGCTGGCCCAGCAACTGAGGATCTGAGAGGCTGGCCCAGCAACTGAGGATCTGAGAGGCTGGCCCAGCAACTGACACTCTGGGAGGCTGGCCCAGCAACTGAGGATCTGGGAGGCTAGCCTAGCAACTGGGGATCTGGGAGGCTGGCCCAGCAACTGGGGATCTGAGAGGCTGGCACAGCAACTGAGGATCTGGGAGGCTGGCCCAGCAACTGATGAGGATCTGGGAGGCTGGCCCAGCAACTAGGGATCTGGGAGGCTGGCCCAGCAACTGAAGATCTGGGAGGCTGGCCCAGCAACTGAGGATCTGGGAGGCTGGCACAGCAACTGAGGATCTGGGAGGCTGGCCCAGCAACTGAGGATCTGGGAGGCTGGCACAGCAACTGAGGATCTGAGAGGCTGGCCCAGCAACTGAGGATTTAAGAGGCTGGCACAGCAACTGAGGATCTGAGAGGCTGGCCCAGCAACTGAGGATTTAAGAGGCTGGCACAGCAACTGATGAGGATCTGGGAGGCTGGCGCAGCAACTGGGGATCCGAAAATATCCTATTTAAGCTTTCCCTAAAAACTCAATTCACATCGCTATTGAATAAAGTTTGACTAATTAAAAGCCAATTACCTCAACAATTGGTTTGGAAGAAAACAGAATAATAAAAGAAAAAAAGAGTGCTGCCCAAAATTTTTCACGAGTCGCTTACAGCAGAATAAATTATGCTTGGTGTGCTGTTCGTGCTTATGTACTACTATTTACTACTGTAGGCAGTGAGTAGTACATTGTGCGCGTAATGAAACACACGCATTTGGGGATAGACAGCATACCTGGTGATTATTGTGCCAAATAGGAAGAACTGAAAGATAAAAAACAGACACGCTGGTCCCGCT
This sequence comes from Macrostomum lignano, assembly GCA_002269645.1. NCBI lineage: Eukaryota > Metazoa > Platyhelminthes > Macrostomidae > Macrostomum > Macrostomum lignano. The sequence goes on from NIVC01001126.1 coordinate 49,649, forward strand.
CACAGAGCAAAGCAAAGATTCAAGATTAAATAAATAAAAAAACGGCACAAACAAGCATTCAGTTTATAGTTGAAATGCACTACTAACAGTATTAGAAAGCTTTAAAGACTGTCCCTTATAGCAAAAAAGCGAGTAGCGCCGAAAACCTCACAGCGAGGACACTTCGCCAGCGGCAACGCAGCTCTCCATCGCGGGCGGGATGGACAAACCCGGCCGAGATTTCGTGTCGCACATGCCGCCGTCGAAAGCTTTGTAAGTGTAGTTAATGAAGGCCAGGTCCTTCTTGTAGCGCTCTTTGTCCTTGTCTCTATTGCTCGCTGGAAGACGAAATAGACCGCAGTGTACTCTCTGTCCCCCTACACACCCACCCCACTCCGCTAGCCGACCACAGAGTGTACTCTCCGTCCCCCTACACACCCACCCCAATCCGCTAGCCGACCACAGAGTGTACTCTCCGTCCCCCTACACACCCACCCCACTCCGCTAGCCGACCACAGAGTGTACTCTCTGTCCCCCTACACACCCACCCCACTCCGCTAGCAGACCACAGAGCGTACTAGCTCTGTCCCCCTACACACCCACCCCACTCCGCTAGCCGACCACAGAGCGTACTCTCTGTCCCCCTACACACCCACCCCACTCCGCTAGCAGACCACAGAGCGTACTCGCTGTCCCCTACACACCCACCCCAATCCGCTAGCAGACCACAGAGCGCACTCTCTGTCCCCCCTATCCAACCTCAAAAGTAAATTATTTCTGAATAGTCAATAAAAACTTTTGATTAGAAATAATTGACTCACGCCAAGTTAAATCGGCGTCAGGGAACTCGTCAAAATTAGACGTGTCATCGATGGATCGAACGTTAATCTGAATAGCAGCCGGTCTCTCCCTGATATTTTCCCAATCCACGCCGGCGAAAAATGGCTGCGATTTAATACTAGCCACGTCCGATAATCGCTGGTCTTGATCGCAGCACAGCCGAGTAACTAGGTCGCGGGCATTCTTAGAAATAGGAGTCTCAGGCGGAATACGAGGGTCTCTCGCCAAGCCATCACTTTTCGATAAGTCTCCTGAGGCCCATTTGAGCAGAACGGAGGAAAGCCGATTAACATCTCATACATAATGACGCCGAGGGACCAGAAGTCCACGTTGCTGCTGTAGCCTTTTTGTAGGAATACCTCTGCAAATATTAGTAACTTTATTAGCTCCTTTTCACACTTGTAGCTTATCTGTCACACCTGTAGCTTATCTCTCTCACCTGTAGCTTATCTCTCACACCTGTAGCTTATCTGTCACATCTTTAGCTTATCTCTCACACCTGTAGCTTATCTGTCACACCTGTAGCTTATCTCTCACACCTGTAGCTTATCTATCACACCTTTTGCTTATCTCTCACACCTGTAGCTTATCTGTCACACCTGTAGCTTATCTATCACACCTGTAGCTTATCTGTCACACCTGTAGCTTATCTGTCGCATCTGTAGCTTCTCTGTCACACCTGTAGCTTATCTCTCTCACTTGTAGCTTATCTCTTAAATCTTCTGTTATTCCATCAAAATCAAAGGAGTAAACAATCAAGAGGTTACCGGGCGCAATGTAGTCAGGCGTGCCAACAGTCGAATAAGCCAATTGGCGCCGTTTAGATTTCCAACTCTCAGCTTTCCGTCTGCTGTCCATGGCGTTCCAGCTGAAATCAGACGGCTCAGCTAAGGATAAATTCTTGTAGAAATCTGTGCGGTGAGACTTCTTTAGACCGGTGCACAGGCCGAAGTCCGACAGTTTCAAATGGCCGCGATGATCTAGCAACAGGTTGTCTGGCTAGAATGCGGCACCCAGTGAAATGTGAGCTAGGAACCTAAAGAACTCAGGCACCTAATGACACCAGATACCTAATGACACCAGACACCTAATGACATCAGGCACCTAATGACATCAGGCACCTAATGACACCAGATACCTAATGACACCAGACACCTAATGACATCAGGCACCTAATGACACCAGATACCTAATGACATCAGGCAACTAATGACACCAGACACCTAATGACACCAGACAACTAATGACACCAGACACCTAATGACATCAGGCACCTAATGACATCAGGCACCTAATGACACCAGACACCTAATGACACCAGATACCTAATGACACCAGACACCTAATGACAACAGACACCTAATGACATCAGGCACCTAATGACACCAGATACCTAATGACACCAGATACCTAATGACACCAGACACCTAATGACAACAGACACCTTATGACATCAGGCAACTAATGACACCAGATACCTAATGACACCAGACAACTAATGACACCAGATACCTAATGACACCAGACACCTAATGACACCAGATACCTAATGACACCAGACACCTAATGACAACAGACACCTAATGACATCAGGCACCTAATGACACCAGACACCTAATGACACCAGACACCTAATGACACCCAAAACGATATTGAATCTCGAATGTTACATTCACCTTGACATCGCGATGAATGAACCCCAGGCTGTGGATAGAGTTCAAGGCCAGAAGGGTCTCAGCTACATAGAACTGGGCCTCGTCCTCACCGAGCGTGTCCCGCTTGATGAGCAGGGTCATCATGTCGCCGCCCTGCAGGAACTCCATCACCAAGTACAGATTGGCGCCATCTTGAAATGAGTAGAACATCTTCACTACCCAGACATTGTCGGCCTTCACTAGAATGTCCCGCTCAGCTCTGGCGTGAGCGATCTGATCTTTCTCAAGCATGTCAATCTTTTTTAATATCTTCATAGCGTAGATGTGCCCCGTGTCGCGCTTCTGTACAAGGCGAACCTCGCCGAAGGCGCCTTTGCCAATTATTTTTAGCGGCTCGAAATCGTCCACAGTTAGGCGCGCTCGCTTTAATCGAAGAAATTCCGTCTCTTTCAGGGCGTGCTGGCAGCGTCGCTCCTGCTTCTGCACGGGATGAAATGCTCGAGCATTGTTCACTGCGGCAGTGCTCTGGCTGCACTAATTCACTACTCATATCCGCCTGAATTGCAGTCCCTGTTGTGCACTATCTACCCCAATAAACCCCACCTCACACACTAGTGTGCACTATCTACTCCAATAAACCCCACCTCACACACTATAGTGTGCACTCTTTACCCCAATAAACCCCCACCCACCTCTCAGACACTAGTGTGCACTCTTTACCCCAATAACCCCCACCCACCTCACAGACACTAGTGTGCACTCTCTACCCCAATAAACCCCCACCCACCTCACAGACACTAGTGTGCACTCTCTACCCCAATAAACCCCCACCCACCTCACAGACACTAGTGTGCACTCTCTACCCCAATAAACCCCACCCACCTCACAGACACTAGTGTGCACTCTCTACCCCAATAAACCCCCACCCACCTCACAGACACTAGTGTGCACTCTCTACCCCAATAAACCCCCACCCACCTCACAGACACTAGTGTGCACTCTCTACCCCAATAAACCCCACCCACCTCACAGACACTAGTGTGCACTCTCTACCCCAATAACCCCCACCCCACAGACACTAGTGTGCATTCTCAACCCCAATAACCCCCACCCCACAGACACTTATGTGCACTCTCTACCCCAATAAACCCCACCTCACAGACACTAGTGTGCATTCTTAACCCCAATAACCCCCACCTCACAGACACTTCTGTGCTCTCTCTACCCCAAAAAGGCACAAACCCAACAGCAAACAGTCTGCACTCTCTACCCCAATAAACCCCCACCCCACAGACACTAGTGTGCACTCTCTATCCCAATAAACCCCATTCTACGGAGTCTCATTCGCACTATCTAAAGACGCATACCTGATCGTCATTCAGTCCCTCCTCTTCCATTGTCTGCTCCAAGAGGCGAAATCTAAAAAAATTAAAAAGAATATTGAACCCTATTTAAAATAAGATCTGATGATAAAGGTTATCAAAGAAAAATACAAATAAAAAATACACACCTGTTCTCACGTTCATGGTATTGAGCAGATAAATTATGATAATAGGACTCAAGCGACACTTTAGCAATCTTAACTTTGTCCAACGTGTGCGAGCTGACATTGGTTGCTTCGCTTAGCGCCGTCATTGCAGCGTTGATTGGGAAGTTTTTAGACAGCAGTTTACTGCTGCAGGCATGAATATAGGTGCACTGATTAGTACGAAATATACTTAGTTTTTACAGTAGACATCGTTTTTAACAGACAGATAAAAAATCTTCAAAGTTTGTATCGATTTTGTAACCGTTTCCCAGTAACTTAATGGTGGCATAGGCAGAGACGCACTGCGCATTTACGAGTCGGACACGGACTTCAATCTTTTTTCTTAAATCCCCAGATGGATTGCCTGACTCATTCAGGCAAACTAGGTAAGGCGGGTTGCAAGAATGATACGGCCGATATATAAGGAGATCTAAAATCTAGAATCAGGAGAGGAAATTTCTGATCCCACTAAATTGCAATGCCGTGAGTACACGGCGGGAGTAACTATGATCATCTTGCTATACACAAATTCCTCGTCATCGAATTAGTTATTTGTAGCACTTAATTTTGAAGAAACGCCTAACAATATGACGAGTTTTTGCTTTCCGCGTCTACTCTAGGTCTCTAGGGCTATCGGTCTCCTTGATACAGTCTAGCAAGTTTTACATCGCAATAAAATCGATGACGCACTTGGAATTCTGTCTCTCTTTATTGCTACTAAACAGGGAGAAACAGTCAAGTGAATGCTTCAGCTTCTGTCTATACCCAGAATTTGCCAAGATGGGTAGAAGGGCATTGGGAAGAGCTGCCTTAACCGACGCGCATGGACACTTTAATGCTGTAGCAATACAACTAATCCTCTTAGTCAATGAGAGACAGCGACTGGCAGAGCTTGGGATTGAAGAGGGGAGCAGAGCCAGAGGAAGGGAGGTCGGTTGCTAGTGACAACACATTCCAAACCGTGTAGCATCATCTAGCCAGGCTAGGCAAGACAGACAGGCAGGTATGTAATATAAAGCAACTGATACAAAATTCAGTGGGACGGACGGATGGGCAGGTGAAAATGAATGTAAGAAACAAAGCCACGTAAATTGGGGAGGGTGGTGGAGAGGAATGAGTTTGAGAACCAGTTTTATTTGCATCAGCCCCCCTCTACCACAGGGCTCACCCATCACCCCAACCGATGTAATGGAAAAGATGAGATAAGCTACCAGACATTGAGTTTGCTTAGCTGCATATAGGATGAATGGATGGGGACAATTCTGCCCTCCTCCTCAGAGCTAGGATATCCCATGGCAACCGGAACGCCTCATCTTGCCCCCCCCGCCTACAGTCTCCTCAAGCGACCAGCCGCCACGCGCGCAGGTTTCCATGGCAACGCATCCCACCCCTTTTTCGTCTCCCAAGCCCCAGGCTATATTAACAGAGCCCGGTACCGCTCCACTTTTCATTCAACCTCTCAATCCCGCTTCCGTTAAAGCGAATCACCGGCAGACAAAAGCTTTTCTACCATTTCAAAGCAGAAACAATGGTAAGTTGCTGGCAGCTCAGATTGAATGATGACTGAGTGCAGTTCAAGTACTTGAAGATCTGACGAATCCATCATTGTCATTTCCAGCGCGAGTGCATCTCAGTCCACGTTGGTCAGGCTGGCGTCCAGATCGGCAACGCCTGCTGGGAGCTCTACTGCCTGGAGCACGGCATCCAGCCCGACGGTCAGATGCCCTCCGACAAGACCATCGGCGGCGGCGACGACTCTTTTAACACCTTCTTCTCGGAGACTGGCGCCGGCAAGCACGTGCCTCGGGCTGTGTTCATCGACCTGGAGCCAACCGTCATCGACGAGGTGCGCACCGGAACCTACCGTCAGCTGTTCCACCCGGAGCAGCTCGTCACCGGCAAGGAGGACGCCGCCAACAACTATGCCCGCGGCCACTACACCATCGGCAAGGAGATCGTCGACCTGGTGCTGGACCGCATCCGCAAGCTGGCCGACCAGTGCACCGGCCTGCAGGGCTTCCTCATCTTCCACTCCTTCGGCGGCGGCACCGGCTCCGGCTTCACCTCCCTGCTGATGGAGCGCCTGTCCGTTGACTACGGCAAGAAGTCCAAGCTGGAGTTCGCCGTCTACCCGGCCCCGCAGGTGGCCACCGCCGTGGTGGAGCCCTACAACTCCATCCTGACCACCCACACCACCCTGGAGCACTCCGACTGCGCCTTCATGGTGGACAACGAGGCCATCTACGACATTTGCCGGCGCAACCTGGACATCGAGCGGCCGACCTACACCAACCTGAACCGTCTTGTTGGCCAGATCGTGTCCTCCATCACCGCCTCCCTGCGCTTCGATGGCGCTCTGAACGTCGATCTGACAGAGTTCCAGACCAACCTGGTGCCGTACCCGCGCATCCACTTCCCACTGGCCACCTACGCCCCGGTCATCTCCGCCGAGAAGGCCTACCACGAGCAGCTCACGGTCGCCGAAATCACCAACGCCACCTTCGAGCCGTCCAACCAGATGGTGAAGTGCGACCCCCGCCACGGCAAGTACATGGCCTGCTGCATGCTGTACCGCGGCGACGTTGTCCCCAAGGACGTCAATGCCGCCATCGCCACCATCAAGACCAAACGCACCATCCAGTTCGTAGACTGGTGCCCCACCGGCTTCAAGGTCGGCATCAACTACCAGCCGCCCACCGTGGTGCCCGGCGGCGACCTCGCCAAGGTGCAGCGCGCCGTGTGCATGCTGAGCAACACTACCGCCATCGCCGAGGCCTGGGCCCGCCTGGACCACAAGTTCGACCTGATGTACGCCAAGCGCGCCTTCGTGCACTGGTACGTCGGCGAGGGCATGGAGGAGGGCGAGTTCAGCGAGGCCCGCGAGGATCTGGCCGCCCTGGAGAAGGACTACGAAGAGGTCGGCGTGGACTCCGTGGAGGGCGAAGGCGAAGGGGAAGAAGGCGAGGAATATTAAGCCAAAGCCGACGCCGCCAAGGAACTGATAAAATAAAGACTTGCAAAAACAAAGACTAAGCTAACAAAATCACTTGAGCCAAGCCCCTAGTCACTGCCCAAGCTAACTCTACTAAATAACTATATTAAACTGCGTTACACGCGGGCATTCTAAAAGCCTACTACAATAAAATACATTAAAACACTGCCTTTCAAAAAAGCCTTTTCTTAATCAAAAAAATTAATAATAAACAACAAAGACAAGTGTGCTGCAGCAACAACCACGGGACAATTGTTTATCTTTTAACAGACAAGCAAAAGCCTCCGTGGCCTTCCATTTCAATTTTTTCTTCTTTTTTTCGTCGGCTCTCGAAAACAAACGGAGGCCTAGAAAGCTTGTTGAAATTACACTAATTCGCGTATTGTTAAATATCTTTGATCGGGGCAATCAAAACAGACTAAAAACTGTACGACAAAGTTTGTTCGACTTAACTTTTATTACTCGTATAATAAAGTAAGCAGTAGTCAGGTAATGAAAGAAGGACAGTAAGACTACAAAGTGTCTTTAAACTATAATATAAAACACTATAACTTTCTTAAATCTGTCTTACCATAAGTCTTAGACGAAACAAGAAAATATGAATGGAAACATAGAAACATTATTAAAAATAAAGACATGGGTGGATAGCTATCGCTTCATATTCTTCTTTTAGTTCATCAGGTAATATTTGGCAAAAAATATTCAAATAGAGTCACTATTAAACTGTAAAAAATCTTGGACATTATTCAAAAGGCAAGGTTTTAGACTTTTTTGACACACCAACAGCCAATCAAAGTCGATATTATTTTGTAAAACAAGTCATGACACAACTAAGAAATGGAATATAGCTACATGAAATCGTGCAGGCGTTAATGAATGTTATCAGGGCGAAGTTCAGCGTTAATAGAGAATACCGTAAACGTACGTACTGAACACGTTTGTCCAAAAGTGGGTCCAAGCATCGCTTCTTGAGGATCGGGTCGTGGGAATGAAGTTAAAGCTAATGTACATTGTGTACATTGGGGGTAGGAGTTGGCTGAGAGCTAGTGTACATTGGGGGTAGGAGTTGGTTAAAAGCTAGTGTACATTGGGGGTAGGAGTTGGCTGAGAGCTAGTGTACATTGGGGGTAGGGTTGGTTAAAAGCTAGTGTACATTGGGGGTAGGAGTTAACTGAGAGCTACTGTACGAGCGTACATTGGGGGCAGGGGTTGGTTGGGAGCTAGTGTACACTGGGGGTAGGGTTTGGCTGAGAGCTAGTGTACACTGGGGGGTAGGGATGATTGAGACTCTGTTATTATAAAAGTTTTAGCAGCATACGGTCAGACTCTACAAGTTAACAAGCGTAAAAGTTGAAAGCAGTCCTAGTCCACTATTTTTCGGAAACCCCAGACTTGGAAGACAATAATGAGAAAATTCTAAAACGGTTAAAAAAACAAAAATATTGGGTTATTGAAAATTGACTCAAATCAGTACGAACAAATTCGCAAAACAAATTTGACTGTTAGTAATAAAACTACAATTTGTAGTGACAAGTTTCATAATTTTTGATATTACGTACAATCTTAATAAATAAGTCCGATACTATTAGCAAACTATTCGATACTTGTATTAAACAGGACCACAAAACACTGCTCCGACTACTGGTAATCCGCTAGAGAGCAAGTAGTACGCCATAAGGAAACGTCAATTTTTTTTACAAAATTATCAAAACAGCCTTTCCTGGAATTTAATTAATGGAAGACGCGTTTGTACCAGCAAATAACAGTACATTATTTAAAATAGAATACCACTGCACGACTCTGCTGGAATGAACAAATTGAGAATATATAGATATAATGGCACAAAACAATGAGAAAAAAAAACAATTTAATGTGGATACTTCAAAAACAGTTGAAAGAAAGAAAGCTTAAATAAATAAATAAATATAGCAAGCAAGAGTAAAAGACATCCCACTGCAGAAAACCTGTAGCAGCACACTTGGAAGTCAATAACGCAACGGTTTAAGTAAACAAAAAAGTTCACGAGCCAGCCAATAAGAATAGGCGCGCATAAAAAACAAACAAAAATCTGGCAAGCTGCGGCCAGGGCTCTGAGCTTCATTTGAAATTTTGTCAGTAGTTCTTGGCACGAATTTGCGAAACGTTTCAAGTTTGTTTTCGGATTATCAAAACAATTCTTTACCAGCTTAATCTGTGGGATTGGTTATTAACTCTAATTTTTTTTATTTTTAACCTGGATAGAGTTTATTCCCCTCCGTTTTTAAGCGATGAGGATCTCTATGTATAGAATGGGGATCTTTATGTATAGAATGGGGATCTCTATGTATAGAATGGGGATCTCTATGTATAAAATGGGGATCTTTATGTATAAAATGAGGATCTTTATGTATGGAATGAGGATCTTTATGTATGGAATGAGGATCTTTATGTATAGAATGGAGATCTTTATGTATAAAATGAGGATCTTTATGTATGGAATGAGGATCTTTATGTATAGAATGGGGATCTTTATGTATAAATGGAGATCTTTATGCATAGAATGAGGATCTCTATGTATAGAATGGAAACCTGTATGTATAGAATGGGGATCTTTATGTATAAAATGAGGATCTTTATGTATAGAATGGGGATCTTTATGTATAGAATGGGGATCTTTATGTATAGAATGGGGATCTTTATGTATAGAATGGGGATCTTTATGTATAGAATGGGGATCTTTATGTATAGAATGGGGATCTTTATGTACGGAATCGGGATATTTAGACATAGAATGGGGATCTTTATGTATAAAATGAGGGTCTTTATGTATAGAATGGGGATCTTTATGTATAAAATGAGGATCTTTATGTATAGAATGGGGATATTTAGACATAGAATGGGGATCTTAGGCGCAGAATGGGATAGAACGGGGACCTCGACGTATTCAGGATGAGAATCTATGTATTCAGGAAAGGAGTTTTTGTTTCAGACAGAGATTCTTAGATTTTAACTTGCAACTATGGAACTTAAAATTTGATTTGAGGCAAGCTGATTTGATTTTAATTGGCTCATAATATTGAGTAGTACTACTTCAAGTAAGAAAAATCGCCATTCTAAAGCCTTTGGCTTCCAAAATAGCAATTATGCATGCTTTTCTCAACACTTTCTCTCTGGATTGTCGTCGCAATAGAATTTATGGCAGCGAGCTTCGTGTTTCTTTCTGTTGCCAGCCAGAGTAAATAATTTTGCGCACACTCGACAGGGAAATTCCCTCACGCCTCGATGCGTAATCAGGTGCTGATTGAGATTGTTCGATTGGTTGAAACTTTTGCCGCATTCAGAGCAACGAAATGGTTTTTCGCCTGTATGAATAAGCCGGTGCCGAATCAGGTGCGTCTTCTGCACGAAACCTTTGCCGCAGTCAGCGCAGTTGAACGGCCGGTCCAGCTGGTGGACGCGCTCGTGCTGCCGCAGCGCAGCTGGGAATCTGAGTTTAGTGGACGGCGGTTGGCTGGGAGCTAGTGTACATTGGTGTACGGGTTGGCTGAGAGCTAGTGTACATTGGGGGTAGGGGTTGGTTAGAAGCTAGTGTACATTGGGGGTAGGAGTTTGCTAGAAGGTAGTGTACATTGGAGGTAGGAGTTGGCTGTGAGCAAGCGTATATTGGGGGTAGGGGTTGGCTGAGAGCTAGTGTACATTGGGGGTAGGGGTTGGCTGAGAGCTAGTGTACATTGGGGGTAGGGGTTGGCTGAGAGCTAGTGTACATTGGGGGTAGGGGTTGGCTGAGAGCTAGTGTACATTGGGGGTAGGGGTTGGCTGAGAGATAGTGTACATTAGGGGTAGGGGTTGGCTGAGAGCTAGTGTACATTGGGGGTAGGGGTTGGCTGAGAGCTAGTGTAAATTGGGGGTAGGGGTTGGCTGAGAGCTAGTGTACATTGGGGGTAGGGTTGGCTGAGAGCATTGCAGAATGCAACCAAGGAATTTAACTAAGCCTAAAGGTTTTCTAACAAGCTAAATGCGCTTACCGAAATCGTTTCTCACAATAGCCGCAACAATAGAAGGCATTTCCATTCGTATTTGAAGCTTCAGCAGGCGGCAATTCTAAATCCACAGTATCGCTAGAGCTTAAACCCGTTGCGTCCGCTTCAACATCCTTGTCAACAGCAGTAGAGCAAGAGGCTTCAGGAGCAGCACTAGAAGCCGAAGCAGTGGTGGTGGCCGATGCTGCAGCAGCCAAGGCCACCTCAGCTGACTGGTTCAATGCCGCAGTGATGGCCGCCAGAAAGTGCTGGTTGTGCTCGCGCATGTGCCGCTCAAAGTTGCGCCGACCGCCCGTTACAACCATCTGGCACACGTTGCAACTGCTAGAAGCTGTTGCAGCTGCCACCACTGCCGCTGCTGCACTGCCGTCTGTCAATTCTCCATTCAACAGTTCGGAATTAAGCGCAGCAAATGTGCCATCAATTTCGTTGTCATTGTCAATGCCTGACGGACAGAGACTAGACATGGCTTGTTCTGTTGCGATAACTGAAGACCAGTTGGTTTCGTTATTGGCTAATTTAAAATTTCTCCCGCATAAGATGGCAAGAATGAAGCATGCATGAGAGACAGGTGGCAGTGTCAATGATTGAAGACAATAATCAAATATGCAAGACCTGTATAGAATAGGGTTCAACTGAGTTTTGAGTTTCCCTAAAGTGTCAAAAGCACAGTTGCCATTTGGTATCTAGGGTTCAAATTTTCATAAAATACCAATATCTAAAGCCTGCAGACTCCATGCTTACAGATTACTCAAATTTTTGAACTGATAGCAATATTAAATTCCTAAGAATTTCAATAATTATAAATGTATGGATACTTCAAATGAAAAAAAATAGGAAAATGCAACTTGTTGATTCAAATGATTTAGACTAATAAATGGCTATAGTTTATATTGATATACTACTATGTGATCCTGTACTACTCATTGCAGTTTGCATGACACATTTTCAGTTTGTGATTGAACAGATAATCATTGGCAAATTAGGTGCTAAAACTTTATTTAGCTAATTGCTTACTTCTAGATATGCTGCCTAAGTTTTTGGCATAAGCTCACAAGAAACCACTAAGCAGCCTACTCTTAAATCTAGGAATATTTATTATAGATACCCTATAAGTACCTGACTTGCTACTTTAAAATTGAGTACTTAACCCTATTTTTTTAATAATAAAAATCAAAAAGTTTCTATCATATATCTTGATATTTATGTAGTTTAGTTGAGTCAATTAGTTAAATAGTAGGCCTATTTAATGCTACCAGGATGCTACTAGAATATTACTAAAATTAATATTAATAAGACAATAGGATTTGTTGCAAATTTGGTGGCATATCAATAGGATTTAGAAAGGGAAAGCCAAAAGGCCTAGTACAACTTGGTGGCATTTAGTGAGATAATTTCAAGACAGAAATAACCTGTGACAATTTTGGTATTAGCAGTTGGAATTTTAATAGAGAGAAGTTAGCCCTGCAACAACTTTGGTAGCAGCTTTTATGATATTTTAAAAGACAAAGGAAAACACCCTGTCATAGCTGGTATAGCATCAGTAGAACTTATTATATATCAGAAAAGAAAGATGCCTATTACACATTATTTTAAAAAAATGAAAGGATATACTGTATCAGTTACCACTACTGACTTTTGTGCCATTTGTGCACTGTTTCTGTGCCTTAACCCATAAAACTACACAAAACATATATAGGAATTAAACATTTAAAAATACAAAAAAGTTTAACAAATAATTATACATTTTATATAACAAAGTTATAAAAATGTATGTATCATAGACCCTTTATAGTGCAAATTAATTAGTAAATAATATATTTTATTAATATAATTAAAACCTAGAAAAAATATTTTTCTTGAATATGCCTACACATGTACTAGTTATCATTATCAATAAATAAGCTACTTAAACTTTTTGAACTACTTGACTCAACTAAACTACATAAATATCAAGATATATGATAAAAACTTTTTGATTTTTATTATTAAAAAATAAGGTTAAGTACTCAATTTTAAAGTAGCAAGTCAGGTACTTATAGGGTATCTATAATAAATATTCCTAGATTTAAGAGTAGGCTGCTTAGTGGTTTCTTGTGAGCTTATGCCAAAAACTTAGGCAGCATATCTAGAAGTAAGCAATTAGCTAAATAAAGTTTTAGCACCTAATTTGCCAATGATTATCTGTTCAATCACAAACTAAAAATAATCCTAGCCTGAGTGGTCCTACTGATAAAAATTGCAATAATTTATAATTTTCTAATTTATTGAAATAAATTAGAAAATATAATATGGAAGCATGGCATAAGACTTAGATTGTGATTATCTAGTAGCACACTGAGCTTTTTTGCATATAGTCATTATTGATAGATGGCATGCCATGCGTACTATGGGGTTTTTAATCTCTTTCCCACTACCACAGAGCACTGTGTCAATTTACACCTATATGGCTCAAGAAATTCCCATAGACTACTGACTGGCTTCTTTAACTATTGAGTTCCAATCCAACTGTCCTAAAATTAAGGCTTGATTGATACTACAGTTTATTAAAAACTGTTTATGGTAAAAACAGTCTAAAATCATGCAGTAAATTTTTCTTGATACCACAAACTTGTCAAACTTTACTGTATAATTTAATTCAACTTATGCAAGACTCAAAATAGCTAATAACATTGACAAGGCCACAAATGCAATTATGGAAGGTTCCCATGTTTTTACTAGCAATGGCACCAACAGCAAATATGTGACAGTCCATGGAGATTTGCTAGACAAGGAATAAGAATAAGAGGGTGAGAGTAATGCCAAAATAGCTGAGCATGGAGTCGATTTTTCCAATGAGAATGAATGGACAACAATTCAAGATGGTAAAAATTTGCATCTTGGCAATCTGCTTGAATTCCTTGCTGTGCCTAGCCTTAACCTAGACATTCAAGCACAAGCTCTTGAATGTAAAATGGCCTAAGTGCAATTCTATCTGCAGCACTTTCTTACTGCTGATCTGGTGTCTGCCATTTGCATTTGAACCAATGCCTAAGCTGACATGGAGCTTCAACATTTGACAGCTAAAGATCAAAATGGAGCTTTTCCCAATTTGCCTATCAACTTGGAGACTGTATACCATACATGCGCAACTGCTAGCTGACCTGGCCGATCCGGCCACTGTAAATTGTGGTGGACCAGGGGTAAGTCACAAAAATGCCCACCCCAAAAGAATACAGTAATACTAATTAGATGACAAAACATTTAGCCCTTTTAAAACAGTTATAGTTACTCCTGCCATTTACCCCTGCCGTTATTCCTGCCGTTTTGCATTAATTTTGCTTTAGGGTTTCTTTCACAAGTAAGTCACATTTTTGGTCAAAAAGTAAGTTGCATGGCCAGTATAAATCAGGGGGGTTGCGCATGTATGCTGCTGTACTGACAATGAGGTGAAGAAGTCTAGCAATTGTTCTGTACATGGGTCTTGTGAAGAAGCCCAAATGAAATAAGTCTGGTCATATACAAGAGTATGTGCAGTTCATGCCCAACAAGCATGCCAGATTTGGCATTAAGGTATACTGCTTGACAAAAGCTTTGACAGGTTTTCTATGGAACTTTTATGTACATGCTGTTAAGTAGGATAACAACAAGTTTGGAGCTGGATTAAACTATGAGAATTTGTCAATGAGCAAGAAGATTGTCATTGAATTGAGTAAAAATTTGCTAGACCTGGGTTAAAAGGTCTTCTGTGATAGCTAGTTCACATTGCTCTATCTGGCATAGTTTCTGCTGGAATGCAGTATACTTTACTAACTGGGACAGTGAGCCCAAATTGAGGTATGCCTTTCAGTCATTTTGCAACCTATTAGTCACTCCTAGATATGCTATAGTGATGTTCTTGCAGTCAAGCTAGTAAACAGGAAAGCAAGCAGTTGTAAAACTGTTTATTTGTTGGATATGCACAGTGTTGTTCAAAGCATGGAAGTAAGGCAAGTGATCCAAGGCAGAGCAGAGAAGTCAGTTTTAAAGCCAAATTTGGTGCTGCATTATAATAAGAACATGGGAGGCATTGATCGCCTTGATACAGCACTGCAGCCTTATAGTGCAAGGAGAAGAACCTACAGATTACAGATAGCACCAAAAGCTTAGGTTCCACATTTTGCTGCAGTTGGTTTGCAATGCCTTGGTCTGCAGGGGGTAGGGGTTGCAGGGGTTGTAGGGGGGGGTAGGGGGTAGGGGGGGCAAGGAGAAAGCAATATCAAATTCATTGAATTTTTGGAAGCTGTAATCTGTACTCTCATGGAGCAGACAAGCTAGGGCAAATGGGCTATTTCATAGCACATACCATCTAAGCTGCTATTGACAGATGCCAATGCAAGGCCAACAAAGCAATGCAGAGTCTGCTATAGCAATGCTGTGGCCAAGAAAATGGGTTCTATGCTTAGGAATAACCTAGGGATTCACCCAGCTATTTCTATTGGCAACACACATA
This sequence comes from Macrostomum lignano, assembly GCA_002269645.1. Classification (NCBI taxonomy): domain Eukaryota; kingdom Metazoa; phylum Platyhelminthes; family Macrostomidae; genus Macrostomum; species Macrostomum lignano. The sequence continues at coordinate 65,133 of NIVC01001126.1, forward strand.
TGTAAGTTGCTATTGGACGGAATAGTAGTCACATGACTACTCTTAGCCAATAGCAATTTACATGCATGTGTTGCCAATAGAAATGGCCAAGTAATTCCCAAGGTTGTACATATATGTGGTGTTTGTATGCATTGGTTGCCTAGGAGAGCCTAGGCTATATGCTGTCCAATGCTTTTAGAATTGGTAAGGGGGCTATACTGCAATAGTACAATAGTTATACTGGTGGTATATTCTGATGTAATAATAATATAATATTATAATATAAATATAATATAGGTCTATTCTAATAATGTAATTAAAATTTATTCTAATTGCATTCACAATATGAAATTCAAAATTCTCTGCTTAAATGCCTCATTGGTGCATTAAATATTGTTTACCTTAAAGTTTTTTGTCTTATTGTTATCATTTTTTAAAGTTTTTAAGGTTTTTGTTATCTATCCTATACTTGCAGTCAAATATAATTGAAAATATGAAAAAATAATATGGCATACACAGCATGCCATCTATGACTTCTAAGGAAATAGAAAAGTCATATTTATGCTAAACCATATAGGCCATATACATATTCTTAGTATATAGTTAGGCCCTAAATGAGGCATATAGCATACCTAGTATGCTATTAGTATTAGGAGGGTTATATGGCAGACTGGTACTAACTAGGCCTAACTAAGAAATTGATTATATCATAATTGCTTATGTAGCTTTTACTTTAACCAACTTGATTTGAGTTAAAATATAAGGCCTAAGTGCTACAATTCATGTCATCAATTGGATAAGACCTAGCTTAGATATGAATAGACTAAGCTACTAATAACAATATGGGTTTTTCTAGAGTGGAATTTTTTATTATTAAAAGCTTTTTTAATTTCAGCTTTAGGAGAACTTAAGAAGAGTTCATATAAAAATAAAAGAAGCATTATGTAAAAGTATAACATATAAGAAGCAGCATATGAGACATAAATAAAGCATCATATAAAAGTTAAAACTGAACCTATATTATGATTTCTAAGGTTAAGGAGATTTACTTAAATGTCAAGGCTTATAACAAGGAGAAATGCCAAGATTTTATAAGAAATGAAACATTGGTAGGGCCTATTTTCTCCCACTTTTCTTATGGAAGAATGGATAAATTATTAACTCTAATGAGGAGAATTGCTAGGCCCTAAGATATCAAGGCTTATTGCTTATATGGGAATTGTTAACATTTTAAAGCCTATATGATATATACTAATAAAGAGCTTGTGTGCATAGTAGCTGTCTACCCAGTATTTAAATTAGGTGCATAGCAATTGCATCTTTAACTTATTATATAGTATATCATAGGCATATAGGCCTACTATTCAAATTATTAAAAATTAATATTTGAATTAACTAAAAATAGCTATAAATTTAAGATTAAATTGTACATAAGATAAAACAAGTAATAAATTATTAAATAAGTTTTGTGAGTAGCAATGTGTAGATTTAAGGGAAAGGAAAGGGTCCAATTTGGTATTTGGATTTGGTATTTATAGTGTGCCTGATAGACAGGCACACTATATATACTCAGCAACATCAGAAAATTCCATCTGTGGTCGCCACTTTTGAGAGTGCAAATAAAGTCTCTCAATCTTTGTGAGTGACGTGACTTAGCTATGCTGTGGCACACTTGAGTTGAAGAATAAAGTGAGGGGGCAATATGTGTGGGTTGGATGGATTAAAGCTACCCTGATCAGTTTTCTTGTATCTTTTATTTCAGGATAGTTTGAGAAAAATTGCTCACTAGTGCATAGAGTGGCGACTTTTCACTGTTGCTGAGTACATGTATATATTGCCTATTTACCATGCAAGCAGTTAAAACACTAGGTGGATAGCTACTATGCACACAATTTAAAAATAGGTAGATGGCTGCCATGCCCATGCATGCAATTTAAACATTGGGTAAATGGCAATATGGCTACTATGCACACAAGCGCTCCAATATGATAAATATCAATAACTTTGGCCATTTAGTTTCTTTATTGATGTTAAAATGTGCATACTAATATACATAACAAACTAAGCAAATAGCATGATTCCAATTCCACATGATGACTCACTTATCTCTTAACCCTTGGTAAGCCATCCCATTTGATTTTGCTTGTCATCTAGTCCAATGTATAGCCATCCCACTCCTACTATATACATTGTATTTTTTAACATCAGTTCAACAACAACAACAATAACAAAATAGGCAACCCCACATGCAGAGTCAGTTAGAGCAGGGCACGTCAGTCAGATGGTGTGCCACAAAGCCTAATAGCAAATAAAGTCTACTCTGTTGGCAATGTTAGGTGCCCCAGCGTCACATAGCAGGCAGTCCATATATTGATGGGTTCAGGCTTGACCCCATCTGAATGGACCCTGCAAGGTGAGCAGCAGGACATCCTGAACAGGTTGGGGGCAGGCGGGCAGTAGCCCTCAGCCCAGTTACAGCCCAGTTTAATCAGTTCAACATCAGTAAAACCCAATTTGTCAAAGCGCCTATATGGTTCATAGGCGCTTAGGGTAATCGCTAAGATATCAACGCTTGGGGAGGGCCAGGGGTATTGCTATTGCTAACACAAGATGTCAAGGCTCATAAGCCAAGCCATATGCCCATATTCAGGATCATGTTGAATGCACACTGGAATGAATACTGGAGTTTTTTTGTTTGTACACCTATAGTAGCCTACTGCACATTGTGCTCACCAACTATATGCCATGCATACCATCGTTTTCCTTTCTAAGGACTTCTTTAGCTTTATAGGCATTCAATTACTCAATGCTTTTGCTTTTTGTAATAAGTCATGTCCTGGCGTCTAACAATTGCTGAGAAATTATTGTAGCTAGGCTAAACATATATGGTAAACATATGTGGTGTTCTGTCAAAAGTGTATTACGTTACCTCTACAGATTAACCTATGATTCGATTAATCAGGGCACAAAATTCACAAATCAAAAAGTCAAATAAATTTTTAAGCGTCAGCCTCGTCAGACAGGACAAGATTTCTCAGAAAATGCTTTGATGGGAAATGTTTTAAAACGGGACTTGGTATTTACAACAAAGCACTAAAAAGATTTTATACTTTAGCCAAACGATATTAAAAAGTTCAAACGAAAAATCAGTTCCTACAAAATATTCTCATGTTTTGTTTTCGTTGATGTCAATTGTCAATATGGCTTAACCTTTTATAGGTTTCCTTATTTGGAAATTGGATTTTACAGGCGCAGCGTTTGTCGCCCCTAATTCTAGATCAAGTAATCAAGTTCCACCTATTTAGAAGACGATTTATTAAAAGAATCCAATACGTTTATTGTATTTTTCATTCAGAAGCGCCGCCATGGATTTTATGATGGGGGACAAACCAAGAATTTCCATGTATTGTACAGTAAATAAATTGTAAATGCACATGACTAATTTTCTACATGGGCATAATTTTGGAAATCGGTGTTGTCAGTGCTCATTTTGGCGCCGCAGGCACTCATTTTAGCGCCACAGCACTCATTTTGGCACTGAGAAGGCGCTATATTTTGGCGCCCTGAAGAATAATAATTGTCTCATGACTGAGCGTGCGTTTTTGGTCCAAAAAGCGTGCATTAATCTTACAGTACAGTCTATGGCCCAACCCTATGCTGCGTAGCCAAAAAAGCGTGCAGATAATGAAAAAAGCGTGCAGATAATGAAAAAGCGTGCAGATAATAGCGTACAGCGCCACAAAAAACAGCAGTTTGCAAGCAACGTTTATTAAAACAAAGGGGAAAAACACAGCAGAATTTAACACCGATGCACAGAAACAAAAAGTCAGCAGTAAAACAGATGACAGCAGAAAGGTCGACGAAGATCTTAGATGCGTCCAAACGTGCAGCCGGTGACGGGACCACTGAAATTAAATACAACCTGCGGTACAGGCCCAGTAGTGTTGGTGGTTGGGGGCTCCGCAATCACACGAGCAGCAGGATCGTCCGTATTCGCCACGGCCCGTCGCGGGACCTTGCACGGAAGCGCCGAAACCTCCTTATCGACGCAGGCCACCTGGTTCGCCTTCATCGCCGTGTTCAACGACGAGCACATGTCCTGCATCTCGCCAACGCGGCGTGACCCGAATCGAAGGTACCGCTCGACAGAGGCCGTGGCCTTGTGCCCCGTGACCTTGCAAATGTCGGATACTGAATGGCCGGCCACGGAGAGCTCCTTGATGACGGTGGACCGAACGCAGTGCGCAGTGTAGCGCCGGCTCAAGCTGGCTGCCTCGCAAATGCGTGGGAAGAGCTCGGCAAAGCCATTAACGCCAATAGGCTGCTTGGGCGAAAACCACGTCCCCTTCTCGAAATCACTAACCTTCGGCTTCAGGAAGAACGCCACGTCATCGGACGCCTTTTCGCCACAAGATGAAGAGCTAGGAATTGACGCACTTCTCTTCAGGAGGTAAAGTCGGAGGCACTCGACCGGGCACTTCACAGGAGACTCGGTCATCACAGCCTCCTTGACATTGTCGCTAGCGGCACGGCCCAAGTCCCTGGCGACATTCTTCACCCGCTTCTCTCGAAGGCGAACGATCTCGCGACCATCGGGGGCCTTGTCGAACTCGAAGCTGTCCACCCGCAAATCCCTCAACCACTCTCGACCACGGGTGCCGAAGTAGAAGACGACGTTGTAGTACGTCTCATGCAGAAGGCGAGTGGGAGAGCTCCGGTCGAAGTAGTCACCCAGTTTCTGTAGGTCCGATGGCTCCATGGCCTGGAAGTGGTCCACGCGGCCACCGCGGGCAAAGAAAATACGCCCACCGGCCTTCAGAATTTGATTTGCAGAGTAGAATCGACCATCGGAAATGATGTTGATGCCCCGGTTCTTCATCAGGTAGCGGAACAAGGCAGCGCGAATGCACACAAGGCTGCTAGGAGCATACGGCTGGCCATCAGTCTTGCGAAGAGTGCCGTAAAAGTAGCGCAGGCCAACGCTCAGCTCCTCAGGTTGCGAGGTGTCCAAATCGACGCGCAGGTGCGGATACTTGGCCAAGAAATCGCGAAAATTCGCGACGTATTGATCGAGCCTCATGCTTCTTAGACGATTTTACATCGGTCTCTTGCTCCAGCGCCCGGATTGATGCGTCAAGGTCGATCGAGGCCAAGTCGTCGTTCAAATCAGGGATGGAGTCGAATAGGCGGTTCAGCTCCTCGTTGTCGTCCACACTAGTTGCTTGGAGACGTAACTGCTCGTCCACAAGCTTCTCAACGTCGGCCCACTCCAAATGGTGGGAGATCTCACCGGCCGTCATGCCGCTTCTTATGCCGTTAGGAAATAAATGGATCCATATGGGGCCAAACTCACGATCAGAAGCTTGTGCATAGCAAGAAATTGTCTATGGTCACTAAGAAAATGTCTATGGTAGGAACTCCTAGCTGCAGGAACAAAAAGCGTGCAGATAATAAAGTACAGTGCTGTGACGAAGAATTTTTTCAACGCACGCTCAGTCATGGGACAATATGCCCCATGACTGAAGCGCACGAGTGCCATAGACTATTATCGCACTCGAAAGCCTAGTAGTAATCTTACATTAATTTTCACGAGTCACAAGTGAGTTGGGCGGGGGACAAAGCATAGGCATGTCCCCCAATAGCTTTTATTGGGGGTGGGGGACATATCCCCCTTAGACGACGCCCCTGAATTCAATACTCAGACTCAGTCTTTAATGTGCCTTACACTTTCACCGGCACCATTTTGAAACGTTCCTACGCCCCGAAAATTTTTTTCGGGACCAACAAATAAACACGCTAACACGTAGCTTTATGTGTAAATAAAGAAACCCACAGCGAGATTAAAATATTTTATTTCGGCTTGCTAATTTTCTAAAATATATGTATGAATGAACCTATTAAATATTGAATGATACTTTATTTGGAAGACAAAAAATTTATTATTGTCAATTGCAGCTCGTAAAGGAGCATGCACAATAATTCCGTGATTTGAGGAAAACAGTATGAAGGAATGATTTATGATCTTAATTATTAACAGCAATTGCGTTTCTACTCACTTAATCGCATCTCAGTTCAAGATAATAAAAAGGACTACTTGAACTACTCTTAGTAGTATGCAAACTGATTGATCGAATTGCAAAATTAACACAGAATAACTTTTTAGCAAACAGAAATGAAGTAAACCACAACAAATGCAGTTACTTTTTACACTTGCAACAGACTGGTTTGGGCAATTTAAAAATTAAATCACGGAAATAACAGTAGTGACAGTGAGTAGTAGAGTAAATGTATACAGATAAAGTATTGTTTAAGTAGGAGCACTCATAAATATAAAGGAGTACAGCAGCACCATTCGATCCAATGAGAAAAAACAACGAGTAACGGAATGCATGAAATTTCTCTAAGCATGATTATCTAATGACCAAACCGAATCTCTACAGTAAATATTCTGGAAGACAATGATGAAAGTATCGCGAGAAAAAATAGACACTTATATAAACGAATACTGCGATCACTGTGATCACACGAAAAAACTGACACAATTAAAAAGGCACGTTGCTCTGCTTAAGTAATAGTTTTGCACATTGGTCCGCATCAATAGGCGTTAGAAAAGCAGGCGTTACTATGGTAACGACAGTACACAGTAGTTATATATACAATCAAATCAGTCCATTGGCGGTAAGTCTTCAAATGAGTAGCCATCGTGGCCATGGTATGCTCGAATAATGTAGACCAAGTAGTAAACTAAAAAAATTCAATTACGAGTAGTATTGTTGGCATCTGAATTCTAGAATTTAAAATATTGCTTAATTTTTCTACCACAAGTAGTGCACATAGCATCCCATATACTAAAAATGTTTTTCTAAAATATAATTTTAGACTAATGTACTTACTTCCTGGCACAAAGATGACAAGTCCGCCAATGACAAAGACCAGATTGTAGAGCGCACTGGGCTGCTTGGCAGTCAGGGCGGCACCGATGCTGCACAGCACTGATAGGAAATGAGGCATGCGATTGTGACTGAGAGGATTCAGGACAATAAACTATGATTCAGTAGTCTTATTATAAACCTTCAAAACGGATTTTGTGCAAACAAACTCTGCTCGGCACTGTTAGTAAACCATCGCTATAAAAGCACTAAAAAGTAGTGCAACAATGGCAGTGTGTATAAAAATAGCTTACCAATACCAAAAACGCAAAAGAATGTCGATATGAGAATAATCTTCTTGTGCTGTTGTAAATCGGAATTTGACAGACAGCTACAATATAATTTTAAGATTAAAAAACTAAGAACAGGCAAACACATTACTAGCAGTAATAGGAAAGTACTCGTATATTTTAATTAATTCACTAACCTGGGACCCACTCGTATTATCCAAGCATTAAATTTATTTAAATTTTTATGGCTAGTCGAAGGCTTCCCAGTTGAATTAGCTTTCGGAGTTGTTGATGAAGCTGTCTCGGTTGTCATAGCAACGGAGGACGACCTGCTAAAGGGAAAACAAAAAAATACATGTTTAGGTTAGCATCAAAACAAGCGGGGTACAATGTAAAAAAACTAGGCAAGTGACTAACTTTGCATTCGCATCCGCCAATGGTTGCATTTCTTCGCCCTCCGCCTTAGCAACCGTTGCCATGCCAGCGTGAATTTTCCAGTGCTGAAAACAAGCAGACGCATGCATGACAGCGGCTTTGAACAATAAATTTTGGTGTAAAATTTACACGTAAAATAGCACTAAATAATGCTACTACAATAATGGCACCTTCAGGACAAATATTTTAACCTTCAGGACGGTAGTACAACCTTAAAGACTGATACGGAAACCTTCAACGCATATATTGACACTTTCAAGATAGGTATTTTTAACACGTGCAGGACAGGTATTGAAACCTTTAGAACAGATATTGACCCCTTCAGGACAGATATTGACCCCATAAGGACAGGTATTGACACCTACAAAACAGATATTGATACCTTCAGGACAAATATTTGACACTTTCATGACAGGTATTGAAAAGTTCAGGACAGATGAGATATTGACACCTTCAGGACAGGTATTAAAAAGTTCAGGACAGCTATTGACACCTTCAGGGCAGATATTGACGCCTTCAGGACAGATATTGACACCTTCAGGACAGATATTGACACCTTCAGGACAGCTATTGACACCTTCAGGACAGATATTGACACCTTCAGGGCAGATATTTGACACTTTCATGACAGGTATTGAAAAGTTCAGGACAGATGAGATATTGACACCTTCAGGACAGGTATTAAAAAGTTCAGGACAGCTATTGACACCTTCAGGGCAGATATTGACACCTTCAGGACAGATATTGACACCTTCAGGACAGATATTGACACCTTCAGGACAGCTATTGACACCTTCAGGACAGATATTGACACCTTCAGGGCAGATATTTGACACTTTCATGACAGGTATTGAAAAGTTCAGGACAGATGAGATATTGACACCTTCAGGACAGGTATTAAAAAGTTCAGGACAGCTATTGACACCTTCAGGGCAGATATTGACACCTTCAGGACAGATATTGACACCTTCAGGACAGATATTGACACCTTCAGGACAGCTATTGACACCTTCAGGACAGATACTGACACCTTCAGGACAAATATTTGACACTTTCATGACAGGTATTGAAAAGTTCAGGACAGATGAGATATTGACACCTTCAGGACAGGTATTAAAAAGTTCAGGACAGCTATTGACACCTTCAGGGCAGATATTGACGCCTTCAGGACAGATATTGACACCTTCAGGACAGCTATTGACACCTTCAGGACAGCTATTGACACCTTCAGGACAGATATTGACACCTTCAGGGCAGATATTGACGCCTTCAGGACAGATATCGACGCCTTCAGGACAGATATTGACGCCTTCAGGACAGATATTGACACCTTCAGGACAGCTATTGACACCTTCAGGACAGATATTGACACCTTCAGGACAGATATTGACACCTTCAGGGCAGGTATTAAACAGTTCAGGACAGATATTGACGCCTTCAGGACAGATATTGACACCTTCAGGACAGGTATTAAACAGTTCAGGACAGCTATTGACACCTTCAGGACAGATATTGACGCCTTCAGGACAGATATTGACACCTTCAGGACAGGTATTAAACAGTTCAGGACAGCTATTGACACCTTCAGGACAGCTATTGACACCTTCAGGACAGATATTGACGTCTTCAGCACAGATATGGAAATCTTCAGAGCAGACATTAAAACCTTAAGAATACACATTGCAACCTTTACGAGCTTTATCATGATACATTCATGGATCGACATCTACTAATAGACACTCGCATCTTCAAGAATAACATTGATACTTTCGAGGATGTACAGTCTGAAATACACAAATGTACATCAGGAATCATGAGGTGCCTCAAACCCATGGTACATACGCAGCACTGCACAGTTCACAATAACAGCGGCTAGCAGCTACCTGAACTCCGTCAGCCTCCTCGCCAACAGTGCCATAGTCGGAAAGTCTCGGCTGCTGCAAACGTTGGGAATCGAAGGAGCCAGCGGCCTGGCTGGAACCGCCTGATTGCATGCCGTTCTGTTTTGCTTCTGGCAATCGCGAATTTAAACAAGCAGCTTCTCAGTCTCACGCTCAGCTCCTAGATTTTGTGGCATGCAATTGTAGAAACCAGGATGTTATCAACTATTAGCAGTTTATTAACATAATACAAAGGAGTACTGAAAAATAACAGAAAGACAGACAGAAACAAAAACAGACGACAGACAGACAGACACTAAGACAGACAGACAGACGGACAGACAGACAGACAGACAGACAGACAGACAGACAGACAGACAGACAGACAGACAGACAGACAGACAGACAGACAGGCAGACAAGACAGACAGACAGACAGACAGACAGACAGAAATTGGCATAGAATATATAATACTGGTTAAAACAAATGAAAAACCAAATGGGAAGCATTGGAATCAAGCGCAAAAAAACAGCCGAATGCCGCCGCTAGGTCAAGCAGGAGGCACACTAACAGCAGCTTATTATTGCTTTTTAATTCAACAAGTTATTAGCTATACAAACATTACTAAATACGTCAATACGCATATTTACAATGATTAGTCCGATAATTTAGTAAGACAATAATTACAATAGCTATATCATATAGCTGCATAATGCATACTTTTATTATAATACAATACTAATGTGTTGGAGCCTGATTACTTAAGAAGCTTCATCGTTGTAGACTCAACTAAATATTTGAAACAACGACAAACTAATAAGTACAATCCGTCAAATAAGGTTCAATATAAGCATGGTTTTGTTTTACGAGTACAATACAAAATAAGACGCAATTCACTTACTATCAGTAGCGTGCAATAGGAAAAAGTCTAAACTGACTAATTATACAAATTTAAAATGGAAAGAATCGTTAAAAAACTGAATTACCAGATAAGAAATAAATAGAAGACAGGCAAACCAATTACAGAGGCAATTACAAGCAATAAAAACAGAAAAAACTGCATGACCAGGTGCACAATAATTCCCGGTTAAAATCGTTCAACACTAAATGATAATTATAAACTTCATTTAGTAAATCTATTTACAATTTAGGATAGACAGAACAAACAGAACAGGCTTATGCGAAAAGTACAAATAGTTACTAGAACTTTGTAAGTGAGTAGAAATTATTAAATAGACAAAATTTAAAACACAAAATTGTAAAAGTCAATAATAATTAAACAAACATTAGCTCGCAAAAAATTAACTCCCAACTAGACAGCACAAAACAGAAAAGACACAACACACACGGACTGGCATGCAATCTATGTAATGCATATATAGGATTCCGTAGTAATGGAGAGCGACTTATTTGCCAGGCTACTTTAAAATCATTAGAAAAAGTGACACATATACCTTTAAAAATCCACCTTCTTAGAGCTTCGATTCAAAATCTCACCTTTCAGATCCTAGATTCAAAATCTCACCTTTCAGATCCTAGATTCAAAATCTCACCTTTCAGACCCTAGATTCAAAATCTCACCTTTCAGATCCTAGATTCAAAATCTCACCTTTCAGATCCTAGATTCAAAATCTCACCTTTCAAATCCTAGATTCAAAATCTCACCTTTCAGATCCTAGATTCAAAATCTCACCTTTCAGATCCTAGATTCAAAATCTCACCTTTCAGATCCTAGATTCAAAATCTCACCTTTCAGATCCTAGATTCAAAATCTCACCTTTCAGATCCTAGATTCAAAATCTCACCTTTCAGATCCTAGATTCAAAATCTCACCTTTCAGATCCTAGATTCAAAATCTCACCTTTCAGATCCTAGATTCAAAATCTCACCTTTCAGATCCTAGATTCAAAATCTCACCTTTCAGATCCTAGATTCAAAATCTCACCTTTCAAATCCTAGATTCAAAATCTCACCTTTCAGATCCTAGATTCAAAATCTCACCTTTCAGATCCTAGATTCAAAATCTCACCTTTCAGATCCTAGATTCAAAATCTCACCTTTCAGATCCTAGATTCAAAATCTCACTAATCAGATCCTAGATTCAAAATCTCACCTTTCAGATCCTAGATTCAAAATCTCACCTTTCAGATCCTAGATTCAAAATCTCACCAATCAGATCCTAGATTCAAAATCTCACCAATCAGATCCTATATTCAAAATCTCACTAATCAGATCCTAGATTCAAAATCTCACCAATCAGATCCTAGATTCAAAATCTCACCAATCAGATCCTAGATTCAAAATCTCACCAATCAGATCCTATATTCAAAATCTCACTAATCAGATCCTAGATTCAAAATCTCACCAATCAGATCCTATATTCAAAATCTCACTAATCAGATCCTAGATTCAAAATCTCACCAATCAGATCCTAGATTCTAAGTCTCACGAATCACACGGAATCAGATCCTAGATTCTAAATCTAATCAATCAAATCTTAGATTCAGGGTCTCACGAATCAGATCGTAGATTCAAAATCTCATCCAACTGATCCTAGATTACAATGAGTTGCAGTCGACTAGTACAATATAACGGACATAAATATTAGAATTATTGGCATGTTAAGACAAGCTTGGATATGATTAGCATACAAGAACTAGCAATCAAGCCCTCAGCACGGTGCCCATAAACTGCTGCTGCGAGCCGGTCCTCATATTTGCAGCCGAGGAGCCGGGCGAAGGGCGCACCGCCTGAAGCGGCACCGGAACGGAGCAGACGTTGCTCCACCTGCCAAATCTATTATAGACGTCCAGAGCTCGGACGGCAAAGTGAAACATACTGCCGGCTTCGATCTGGGTCAGGCTGCACGACATCGGCAATGGTAGAGCCTTCACGTCGCCAACTTTGGCCCACGGACACGAAGGCGGTTGTCGGCGACGCGGCTGCCGCTCGTCTAGCACCTCCGAGTAGCTCCAGATCTCGTAGGCTTTCACGCCGGCGTGTAGATGGCTGACGTCAGTTAGATCCCACTGTAGGGTGACGCCTTCGGGCGTCCGCTCCAAGGTTAGCGTAGCCCTGGACGGCGGCAACTTGCTGGTGGAGACGGCCGACAACGGGGCTGGGGTCACCGGCAGTGGGGCCGGCAGACTGCGATCTGATTGTAAACGTTTTTTGTGGGCTTCTAGTTATGATCTTATGGAACCCTTTTAATAGATATTAGAAATCCAAACTGAATCGTTTTTTCGATACATATCGGCTATTTATTCTAAATAGCTTTTCGATACATATCGGCTATTTATGCTAAATAGCTTTTCGATACACATCGGCTACCTATGCTACATAGTTCTCTGCGATACATGTCAGCCATCTACGTTAAAGATTTTTTCGATGCATATCGGATATTGTGTGTAAACTTCTCTACTGATGCTGAAATTTATGATAGAGCAGATATACAACAAAACTATTGTTGTCTAAATAACTTCGAAATTAGAAAAACTATAAAGCCTACCTTTGCGAGTAGAAACAGCGGTAGAACCTGCAACTCCAGTTCGCGCTTTTCTACGCTCAGCCCCGATAAGTCCACGCAGATTCGATGATGCAGCCTGTGGCTCATCCTCAGAAGTCAAGTCGATAGTGATAGCCGAGTTTGGCATTTGACGTGTCGCAGCGGCGGGCATTCGATTCGATGAATTTGCTGGCACCTGTTGAACTGCTGGTTGATGATGCAATCTAAGCTGTTGATGTTGCTGCTGATGATGATGCACTGGATGCTGAGCAGGAGCTTGAAGCATCACAACAGCCTGTTGATGCTGATGCTGCTGCTGATGATGAACAGCGGCCGCAGTCGGTGCCGGATTGTGAACCGCCTGTTGCTGAGCGGCTGCCATCGCCGAGGCGACGCCAATATTTTGCGCGCTGGGGCGGCCACTTTTCTGCATTAGAATCTCCGTATCTAATCGTCTATTCATAGTAAGCAGAGACCGCATTTTATTCTGCTGTTTGTCGAGTTTCTCCTTAAGAAATCTGACATCGCGTTCTAGGCGAAATATTCGATTAGACACCATACTGGTAACTTCGGACAGAGCCGGCAGAGTGAACGGCGGTACGTAGAGGTGACTTTCCTGATTGGATGTTTCTAAGACAGCGTCAAGACTGGGAAGAATCGATGAGTCGGTTCGACTGCGCTTAGCTGACGAAGTGCCGTCATGTGATTCACTGTTGCGAGTGTTGCCATGACTCCTATTGTCACTGCTAGCAGCCACGCTAGCTACTGAAGGCTGATTATCAGCCGATTGCGAGCTAGCCGTTGCGGCTCCGGAAATAACTGCCTGCGGTCGCTTTCTAGAATTTGCAGCGCTAGTTGTATTGTCCGCTTCATCGTCGCTTAAAGTCAAATCGATCATTGTCGAACTGCCCGGCGTTGGTCGAGCTCGAATGGCTGGCGGGTGTTTAGCAATAGTGGACGGCTCTTTGGGTGTATCATTAGTAGCTTTATTACCATCATCGGCTTTGCTTTTTTCTGTTTGTGCAGCAGCTACCTGAGAATCTACCTGTTCTTGATCGTTCTTACTGTTGCTATTGGTCTGATCTGTACTCATAGGACGGTCAATTAGTTCAGAGTTGCTAGGCAACTCAATACCGGCATTGATTTCCGAAACCGTTGCTTCTTTTGCATTTGAGTCTGCGTCTATCTGATTAGTGGGTTCATTGCTACCCGGAAGCTCAATATCAACATTCGACTCGGTAGCAATCGCTTCTCTTTCAATAGAATCGGCTTCAGTATTTGTAGACAGTTTAGCAGCAATGTTAGTGGGACTGGGGCTACGACCCTTTTCAGTTGCAGTCTCTGTCTGTTGAACTGAATCGCCTTGTTTAGCAACTGACGTCTCTGCAGTATTCAAGTCACAATTTGGTTGGCTTGTTTTGGCTACTCCAGACTTTTGCTGGTCAGACTTTAATTCACCAATATCATCAAGAAGATCAGAAGATTCGTTAACATTTAAAACTAATTCAACTTCGGAGTCAACGTGTTCAGACTCGTCAGCTTGAGCCAATTGATCACTAGTCTCCCCTTGATTGTTTGATTGACAGCTGTCAATCACTTCAACAAATGAGCTTGAAAGATTGTCTGCAGTGCGCTCAGAGGTTGCAGCAGTGGGCTCTATTTGATTGGAAACAGGCTCTTGATCATCATCAGTACCAGGCTCTTGGTGATTTAAAGCAGGCTCTATTTGATCAGAAGCTGGCTCAATATGATGAGAACGAGATACTTTATGGTCAAAACCAGGCTCTTGATGATCAGAAGACGGCTCTTGGCGATCAGAAGACGACTCTTGGTAATCGGAAGACGGCTCTTGATGATCAGAAGACGGCTCTTGCTGATTAGAGGACGGCCCTTGATGATCAGAAGACGGCTCTTGATGATCAGAAGACGGCTCTTGATGATCAGAAGACGGCTCTTGATGATCAGGAACAGGCTCAGCTTGCCTATCATCAGTGTTAGCAGTTTCAATAGGGGAATCCATGGATTCTTGAGCAGCAAATTGCCCTGCTATATCAGCTGGATTTACTACAGCAGTCTCAGAACTTTCATCATCAGCTCTAGATGGTTGCAAAACCTCAGCAGACTTAAAGGGATTGATGTTATTATCTTCAGCAACTAATTCATTAGAGTTGCTATTGTTTGCTAAAGAATCAACTTTGTTGTCATCTGTGCCAGTAATGCAACCATTGGCAGGTGCAGATGTGTCATCCATGTGAATATATAGTTGATTGGGAAAACTCTATTGTAGCAAATATTTTATCTGAAAAAAATAAAGAATATATTTTAGTAGTATCAAGACCAAAAGTTTATCATAGGTTATTAGGTATATAATGATGAATGAATAAATAGAAAATGTATAAATGCTTATTACAACTATAGTTAGCTAAAATATTTTAATCATTAAAATTATAGTGCCATTTTGCATTATACTAGGTCTAAACTCAGGGGTTACCAAATTAAATACCATATCTAAACTTTTAGGTATAATCCAATTTGATCAAATTAAATCAATGACAAAAAAATTGTAGAAATATACAAATTGCTATAATCATAAAATACAACAAGCAACATGTTTTATAGATTAAGGGTTGGCAAACACCAGCCCAAGGGCTATACATGACCCTTAAAGCCTCTCTATCTAGCACTTGGGTCTTTTGAAACTTCACAATGGCAATCTGGTCTACTCAAGTATATATGCATAATAGTCAGCCAAGTTGGCCAATCTAGCTGACCAATTTGGAGGCCAACCAAGGTAAGTTGCAAAAATGCCCTCCCAAATAAATATCCAAGTAGTACTAAGTAAATAATGAGGAATTTTGTCATAGCGGAATGGGCGCCTGCGCCTTCCCGCTGTGTCCCTTCCGAGACAGCCCTGCAGCTAAGAGGAATTTTGTCTTAATAAGACAATCATAGTTATTCCTGCCATTTATCCTAAATTTCATTAATTTGCTTAAGGGTTTCTTTTACATAAAAGTTGCATTTTTGGCCAAAAACTATGTTGCATTATTTGTTAAAACTAAGTTGCACAGCAGACCAAATTTTGGATATTGTGCATATCTTTTATCTCTGCTTAGCTCTTTCCTTTTTCTCTTTTCTTTCTCCTTTTTCCTTTTTTATTTTTTTGTCTTTCAACCTTTTTCTATAATTAATAAGGCTATATTATTAAGGCTATATAGAAGCCCAAACAGGCTTCTTGCCTGAGCCAACTTACTACTACTAGGACGCAGAGCTAGCTCAAAAATAAGCTCAGCAAAGTCTGTCTCACTAATTAAAAGTGAGGGTTAGACTAGACCTAACAGCTAACGTGCTAGGCCTAAATTAATTTAAAAGTAAAAATTTAGCCTGCTCTGGTGGTCTTTTGTACAATTAGTATCACTAGTACAGTAATCGCATAAACATCCCAACTATTAAATCAAATTTAGCCTCGGACCTGTCTTAGTCTTAGCACTATCCACTGACCACTATGCAGTATTGCTTGCCCTTTTCACTTTTAGATTAGGTACAGGGCGTATAGGCCATGGTATATAGGCCTATACTTGTATTGTTTTATCTGCTAACAAGTCATTAAAGCCACATTAGTCATAGCCTAAGCCTAAGTTACCTAAGCTTACTAGGTCTGTCTAGCTTCTTTAGTGGAATAGCTTATTTCTGATCTGTAATTCTAAAAATATTGGAATTATGGAAAAGCACAATTCTGTGGAATTATATGACAAACTATCTGATAAAAATAGTCACACAAGTCTAGTACATCTATCATTTATGAAATATCAACTCATTTTTTATATTTCATTGCTATTGCCTATCTCACTATCTGTTATTATTATATTATATTTCTATCTAATTTTTTATACAGTCAATGCTATGCTAATAATAATAATAACAATAACAATATTATTAGGCGTAGATAGTTAGCAAACAATATTGGCATTCCTTTGGTTTATGATCATTTTTCCACCCGTATTTCGGTTCACAATCCTATGTAATTTTTCATATAAATGATCATAGCTTGCTTGAAATAAACAAAAATTGTTAAACTGAGCTTATTTGTTACATTAAAAAAAACTGAACGGAATAGCCGACAAATGGTTTCTTTTATGGCATGGCGATGACAAGGATCCTATATATCCACTTCGGTTTACGATCATTTAAATGGAAGCAATACATGTAAATGATCGTGAACCGAAGCTAGCATATGTGTATAAGGGGGTTTTAGTGTTTTACAAGCTCTATCTGAAATCGATCACTATCTCAATACATGGCTAGCTTTGGTTCACGATCATTTACATGTTTTTCTTCCATTTAAATGATTGTGAACCGAAGCTGAGGGGGGTGTTGAAGACATGTAGTCATATATTTATTTGGTGGCTTGTTGGCAATTGAAATGTCATCTTGAGTTAATGTGCGCTCCCAAGTAACTTGATACTTTATTATTCTCTGCACACTGCCACCCCCCCTCAGCTTTGGTTTACGATCATTTAGATGTAAGCAATAGATATAAATGATTGTGAACCAAAGCTAGCCATGTATTGAAATAGTGATCGATTTCAGATAGAGCTTGTAAAACACCAAAACCCCCTTACACACATATGCTAGCTTCGGTTCACGATCATTTATATGTATCTCTTCCATTTAAATGATCGTAAACCGAAGTGGATATATAGGATCATCTTTGGATTCTTGGAACTGTGAAATGGATCACTATAACCCCTTTACCTTCTTTTTTCATTTGAACATGCAGCTAGTGTTATGATGGATAAATAAAAAGGATTGGAGTGCTTGTCTACTGATTTTTTTGCATTTTGATGAAATAGACAACAATTTTGTATTTTCCCTATCTCTCCAATGGGGATCGTCACTAATTTCAATGATCGTAAACCAAAGGAATGCCACAATATTATAAAGCAAAGAACTATTTCAAGGCCTAGGCGTGATACATGAATATAATCTACTTTGGTAACAGCCATTTTAGGTTTAGTAACAAAGCAGATTTACAACTGTCACCCTATTGGAATAAGTTTTCAGACACTGTGGACAGTGCATCTAGTGCGCCATGGCAATCATAAAGTGGCCTGGACGGTGCGTCATGACAATCTTCAAATCCTAAGGTGGTATGGACGCCATAGTCAGGAAGGTGGCAGAGTGTGCGCCGGAACAAATTTTGGCCTCTCCCAAAATTGTGCGCCGTGCGCCGACACAAAAACCCTCGTGTGCGCCGTTGTGCGCCTGCCACTACCTGCCTTGCGACAATAAAAGACCTTTTTTTACAACATAGCAACAATTTTTGTGCGCCAATATACGGGACGGTTACGGGCTATCTATATTATATTATGAGAAATTGAGATCGTTAAACCGAAAATAGAAATTTAAAAAATTTTTAATTAAATTTCTAATTTTTAAAACAAAACAAACATAAAAAGTAAGCAAATGGCAAAAACAAAGGTAAAAAGGAAAAGGAAAATATTTTATTTTATTTTTTATTTTTTGGTAGAATGCAGTGTTACATTAGATAGAACAGTGAATAGTGTACTGTAACAAGTAACGACTTACATCGTTACATGGGATCGCCACAAGGGTAACGCTGCATGTGGCGCGGCGCCCGCCGCGCCGCGCCGCCATGCGCCGGTGTCCTCTGGTATGCGCCGTTGTGCGCCACTGTGCGCCAGTGCGCGTTTACAAGTTTACAAGTTTTACTTACAGTTTGCTGAATTTCCACCGTGCTGCTGACTTTCTCCTGTGCATGCTTCTCATCCTTGTTCAGCAGCGCTGTATGTAGCGCGTGATGTCCTCCTTGCATCTTACCTGTGAGCTGCTGTGCGTCATGGCGCATGGCGCGCGTAGCGCGCCATGCGCCATGACTATGAGGAAAAAGAAAAAGTGCGCCGGACGCTGTCCGCGAAAATACCACTTATTCCAATAGGGAACTGTCAACACTTTATTTTATGATAATTAGGTTTGGCAATAGTTAGTTTAATAATTAACATATCAAATATCTTATTGCACATATCATTAAACTTTCTAGTTAACATAGATCAGTTAAAATACTTTTAAACAAGTTAAATACATGCAGATGCAGGCATGCATAGGCCTTATGTTTTGTTGGTCTTTCTTTAAAATTTGTTTGCATATCCTTTTGGAGCATATCAATTAATACATAGGGCTATTATATTATTCTCACCTGTTACCAAAATGGCTGTTACTGAAGTGGATTGTTCCCATGATAAATATAGTAGGGCCTAGGCTAGCTAGCTAGCACTAGTAAGTAGTTTACAAAATGCTAAGAGTGGCATGGCAAATATGCACTTGCCTTTATTGGTAAGATACTTGTAGTATTAGCAGTAGCACTTGCTATACTAGGCATATTAGGTATAAGTAATATGACTCAGCTTAGATGAAATGGCTTGCTAGCTTTATGTTAGTGTTAGTGCTATGCTTGACTCACTAATTAATGTACTAGGCCTATCATTACTAATGTCAATGTCATAATGATAATACTTGAAAAAAAGTAGTCTAGAAAATAACTTTTATAAATAATAATTCAAATTTAAATCCAAAATAAAGTAGGCCTATCTCTATAACTATAATAAATGTAACTTGAGGCGTAGTCCGAGCCTCATTAAATTGAATTCAAATTGATTTCACGCCTAATGAGGGGCGTTGTATTTATTCAACAACTTTAAATTTACTACGACATCTTTTAAGCAGAATTTTCTCAAAGTCAAAAGCATGCAGCTTATAATGTTTTAAAGTAAAATTTTTATTTAAGGTTTGTTTAACACTGTCCTCATTTTAGCGCAAATTAGGTTTTAATAAACATGAGTTCTGATTCCTGATCGAAATTGCCCGTGGGCCGTGTACACGTCCAGATCCTTGATCCAACATCCAACTAAGCTCAGATCGGTTAAAACAGTTCTAAATAAATAAGTTAAACACATGCAGGTACGCATGTGTTTTGTCTTTTCTTTAAAGTTTGTTTGCATAGACCTATTCTTTTGTTGGAGCGTATAAATTAATCCATGTATACTGTTATTCTCACTTGTTACCGAAATGGCTGTTAGGCCTAGTGTTACTGTTACCTAAGTGGTCATGTTTTGTTACCGAAGTGGCTGTTACCGAAGTGTCTATTACCGAAGTGGATTGTTAGGCCTACGCCTACGCCTACCCAATATTTACACAGTATACTATGCAAACAATGACTGCGTAAATTAAAAAATTATGAGTAAAGCAGCTCAGTCATCACAATATACTAAATCTCTAAGACCTTTATTTTAGGGTCTAAATGTCTAAGCCAGGGACTCTAACTTAAGCCTATACTATACCATATGGCTTTGTTTAGGCCTATACTATTTAGGCCTAAGTCTTATTCAACTTGCAAATGAGTTTGTCAGATTTTTAAACATTTGAATGCAATGCAATACCAATTGAATGGTGTAAGACCAAGATGGCCACACACCACGATGGCCACAGCTGGGGTGGGGGTCACAGAAAATGACAGCTGGTTTATTGTTGGATAGCTTTGGGTGGGGAAATGTGGGATTGCAATGGGGGGTTTAGACAGGCAGTCAAAATTTTATTAGTATATTGCAGGGCTAAAGACAAAAATGGTTTTGAGTCTTAATTTCTTACTTATAGTAGGCCCCTAAGAGATGTAAACATATTTTGTATTAAACAAATCTCAGACTTCTTGAACTTAAGGTACATAAAAATACTTCCGATTTTCTGATTTTGCTAGGCCCCTAAAACTTTTGCCAGAGTCTTAGAGGCTGTCCAAAATAATAATAAAGCAAAGAAAACTGCAAAAAATTACCGTCAGAGTTAACAAGAGCTCAATTTGTTTATCCCCTATGTAATTAATGATAATTCAATACAAGCAGTTTCGGAGAATTGTATGTTTAAAATTTAAAATAAAACTTTTTTAGAATCATGGCTCTCAAATGTAAATATTGTCTAAAATTTTAATGAATTTATTGTAAAACACATTTAAGAGGTTAGATTTTCAACTCCAATAAAATGAGTGTCTATTCTAATTTATCTTCACTTAGTCTGTTATAGTGCACCAAAAGTGCTACATCAAATTAGTGTTTTAAAAAAATGCTGACTCACGGTTTGCCACTGCCTTTGCCTCCTGCTTTTGATTTGCTATTGTTCCCTCATGGTTGTGACTAGCTGTACATTCTTTAAATGTTTACCTATACTTAATTTCTATTAATCTGCATTATCTTCTCTATTCTGAAAGGTAATTATAGCTGCTGATATTAATTACTTTGATAAGATTATAATTTTTCTCAATGGAAGTGTTTGATAACTTGCTGACTGAAAGTTTTTATTTAAGCTTCATTACAATTCACTCTGGAACCCTCAGTCTCCAAATTTATCTACCTAATCTACAATAGACCCCCATGCCTCTATTGAAGTTTAGGTAGGTAAAATCAATCCCAATGAAGATTCTTCCTACCCTAAACCCCCATTCCCCATGTCCTAATGGTTGGTGGTTATTGGCCACCCCCCCTTCATTAAACCCCCCTTAGGTTTAGAATTTATCTACCTAATCTTCAATAGATCCCCATGCCTCTATTGAAGTTTAGGTAGGTAAAATCAATCCCCATGAAGATTTTCCCTATCTTAAAACCCCCATTCCCCATGTCCCAGTGGTTGGTAGTTATTGGCCCACCCCCCCCCCTTGTCAGACCCTCCCTCATCAGACCCCCTTGGGTTTAGAATTTACCTACCTAATCTTCAATAGATCCCCATGCCTCTATTGAAGTTTAAGTAGATAAAATCAATTCCTATAAAGATTCTCCCCACCCTAAAACCCCCATTCCCCATGTCCCGGTGGTTGGCTTTAAGCTACAAAAAAATTAAGCTCAAATTTGAAATCGGCACCATAAAAAACCCCAAAGGAGGCAGCAAAGGAGGTAAAGGAGGGAGCAAAGCACATGTCATCTATCCATGCCACCTGTACCTTATTGCCATTTCAGATCATAACGAGTTAAAAAAGCTAGAAAAATCCTTTGAGATGAGATGAGATGGCAGAGATGAGAGAGAAAAGAGAGAAGAGGGCAGACATGAGAGAGAAAGATGGTACAGGAGAGGGCAGAGATGAGAGAGAGAGAGAGAGAGAGAAAAGATTAGAGACGAGAGGGCAGAGATGAGAGAGAAAAGATAAGAGACAAGAATGCAGAGATGAGAGAAAAGATCAGAGATAAGAGGGCACTCCAATTTTTGCTTACTTCTATCATAACTAATACCTTTACCCTCTACCTTTAACTTTTAACATATAAAAACAACATGTCAGTTTTAGTATATTGAGATAGGTTTGAAACTATTATCTATGATACAAAAATCAAATGTCTTATGCTAGTAGTGCTACTAGCCTTAATAAGTAGTAATACCTGCTGTAAAGGGAAGTGTTTTACTAATCTAATTTCACTAACGAAATCTATCTTCTCCTAGACTTGAAGCTAGGCCATACCTCACCCCAATCACAGCCAATAGGAAATGAGGAAATATATAGACCTATTCCTATCCAAGCAGCCATTCAGAGCTGTGGCCATCTCGGACCTTGGTCATGCACCAATAGAATAGGGCCTAGAAATTCTATATATCTAGGTGTTTATATGTACTGAAAGCTGTTGCCTGACTAGGCCCTATAGAAACAAAGCTAATTTAATAAAAATAAAATTTCTAAGTGCTTATATTATAAATAGAAACAGTAAGAATTTTGTTAAAATTTTAAGTATAAGGCATATCTAAAACAAAAGATTAGTTACAATAGAAAGTTTTTCCTTGGCTCTAGCTATAACAAAAGCAAAATATTTTTGTAGTATTATGTATTTTATCTTAATGCATTTTCTTTTTATGATTAATACTAAAGCTATTTATTTATAAAAAACTTTTTAATAAAGATTGTTTTCTGTTGCATTCTGTATATATATTAGCAAATCATGTCATTGTTACTCTTATAAAAGTCTTTATTGAATTAGCCTTTTAGTCAAATTAAAATAGAAAACCTTTATTTTTGTCTATTTGTCTTTTATTCAAATGGCTCTTTAAGAAAAGTTCTAGCTTGGAATT
The DNA here is from genome assembly GCA_002269645.1 of Macrostomum lignano. Taxonomy (NCBI): domain Eukaryota; kingdom Metazoa; phylum Platyhelminthes; family Macrostomidae; genus Macrostomum; species Macrostomum lignano. The sequence continues at coordinate 88,201 of NIVC01001126.1, forward strand.
TTAGTTTTTGGTAAACATTGACATGCAATCTATTGTCCAGATCATGCTGGGTTAGGTATACGCCCTAACAAAAATCAGATAATTACAAATGCACTCTAAAAAAATTGAGTGCATAACCATGCTCAAAACTATGCTGCTGTTGTGACAATAAATGGTATATATTCCCCCATTTATACCTGTGCTAGGGCAATAAAATGCCTGTGCTAGGGCATTTGGTTAATTTTTCTACTTTTTGGCAATACTATTTTAGTGGAAAATTATACACACAAAAATTGTTTAAATACTTCCTTATAAGCTAAACGTGGAAAGCTTGAAATTTATACTTAAAATCAACTTTTTTTCATCTTTTTTCTACTTCACAATAACTCTGCATAATTCTATAAAGTATATGCCAGGTGTGCATGTATACTATTTTCTTATGAGTGATGCATGCCAACTACTTTTGGCATGCAAGACCAATGCATGACTAAATTTTTGGGCATATACTACATGATCCAGAATGTGGTATGCAATTAGCTTTTATACAGTAATGCAACTAGAAAGGTTTTGATAGAGGGGCAGATTCTAGAAGGTAAAGACCTAGGAGGGGGTAGAGGGGTGGCTTTGTTTTTTTGCAAAATTTTCTTGGTCCCCCTTTGATTTTTTTGGTCTCTACCTAAGGGAAGGCAATTTCCTCGCTCCCTATCCCCCCTTGGTTGCACCACTACTTTTATATTACTTAGTTAAGTTGCATTTATGCCTACTTTTTTCTAAGTAGAAATATATCTATCATCTTATTTACTTGTTTTTATACTATTTACTTTATTTTTGCAGATTATTCTTTATTCTATGGCCTACTTAAGCCTAATCTATTGTCAAATTGGAATTTTAAATTGTTGCTTGACATAAGTAATGCAGGCTTTTAAGCTTTTGACTTATCTTGTTCTCTTCAACTTGAATAGAACAATACTTATCCTAAAACTCCTCACTTAGATACATACATGTGCAACACCCCTGATTTACACTGACCATGCAACTTTTTGATCAAAAATGCAACTTATCTGTGAAAGAAACCCTAAAGCAAAATTAAAACAATTTTGGGTAAATGACAGGAGTAACTTTGACTGTCTTATATGGGCTAAATGCCTCGTCATCTAATTAGTACTACGTCTGTGTTCTTTGGGGTGTGCATTTTTGTGACTTACCCCTGGTCCACCACAATTGGCTAGGTCGGCCAGCAGTTGCGCATGTATGCTTAGATAGATTGCCTAGGTTGATTAGGTATTGCTCATATATAAGGTTTTTTACTTTATTTTAATTTGACAAAATTAACTCCTTCCCCAAATACAAAAAGGCAAAATAATAAGATAAGAGAAAATATTCAAAAAGAGGAGAAAAGAAGCAAAGAATGAAACATGCTATAAAAAAGAGAAGTAAAAAAACAAAAACAAGCTATAACTAGAGCCAACTAAGTCATAACTTATACTAGAACTAACTAATATAATATACTAATATAAGACAGTAGATATACATGAGAGGTTGCATTTGTCACTATTGTTAGTTGTTAAATAGCATTTAAAGCAAAAAGGTATCTATCCTAAAGTGTACTATCTAGCCTAAGATATCAACATCCCTTTTTTGCTTTGATATGAAAGTTGATTAGGCTGGCTGGCAAGAGGCCCAGCCAAGGTAAATTGCAAAAATGCCCACCCAAAAAATTTAGAACTAAGTAGATGTGAAGGTATTCAGTCCTAATATTATAACAGTCAAAGTTACTCCTGCCGTATACCCAAAATGTTAATTTTCCTTAGGTTTCTTTCACAAGTAAGTTGCATTTTTTGGTCAAAGAATAAGTCGCACAGCTGTGTAAATCAGGGGGGTTGCACTTGCACATATATGTGAAATCAATCACTGACCTATTCTGCACTATCAATTCTCAGTAAATCGACTTGGCATATTTTGTAATGCATGGAGACGCTATTCTACCTGCCACAGGGTGTCCACCTGTTGGACAGACAATATCAACCACCAATAAGAGTAGATGCTGATCTAAGAATTGGTCGGGAGGCTGCCAACAGGGAGTTGTACATCTACTTGACGCCTGTACAACTGGCCACGCAGGCGTCCAGCGCTGGCAGTGCCGCAGTCAGCCGATCTCAGCCAGCTCTGGAGACCTACTCGTTCGAATTTGAACTGCACTGCTTGAAAGGCTTTACAGCGATAAAAACTCCTAGCAAAGGGGCGCCGAGCATTTCCTTTCATTTGGACGATGGTCAAAAGAAGGGCCCGTTGTACATGGACGATGCCAATAATTTGCAAAGGCTCACAGAGCACTTGGCTAGTCATTTTGTTGTGTCTTTGTGAGTTGATAGATTCTTCTTCTGATGGGAGGGTTGCAGCCTAGTTGCTTAGAGCGTTGGTCTTACGATTGAAAAGTCGGAGGTTCGATTCTCGATCCACTTAAAACAAATTGTGTGTCCTTGAGCAAGACAACTTTACTCAGCATTGCTTCAGTTCACCCAGCTGTAAAATGGGTGCCAGCATTAGCTGGGGTAAAATTGAGGGTGTGTGTGGTTTTTATTAGGACATTTCATAGATGATTCTCAGCCTCAAAACTTTGCCGTTCTTTAATGTCATGTTTTACTAGAGAATCAGTTGGAAATGATTATGATCGAATGATTATTGAGAAACTTGCCTCAATATCATCTCAGAATCATCAAGCAACTTCCAAGAATCATCAAAAAAAACCCGAGAATCATCAGGAAACTCTTAAAAAATCATTAGATAATAGAAACCCTAGAATCCTCGAGAAAATTTAAAAAATCATTAGAAACCCCGGAGAATCATCAAAAAACTCTTCAAAATCATTTTAAACCCCAGATAATCATAAAAAAAACTCTTCAAAATCATTTTAAACCCCGGAGAATCATCAAGAAACTCTTCAAAATCATTTTAAACCCCGGAGAATCATCAAGAAACTCTTCAAAATCATTACAAACCCCGGAGAATCATCAAAAAACTCTTCAAAATCATTAGAAATCCCAGAGAATCATCAAGAAACTCTTCAAAATCATTATAAACCCCGGAGAATCATCAAGAAACTCTTTAAAATCATTAGAAACCCCAGAGAATCATCAAAAAACTCTTCAAATTCATTAGAAACCCCGAGAATCATCAAGAAACTCTACCAAGAATGACGATTGAGAATAATGCATATGCATTTCTGTAATCTGTAGTCTGTAAGCATCACCGATCATCATCAATTACGCTCGTACCTATTACAAAAATCGGCATCTTTCACGCAGGGCGGATGCAGCCACGCATTTCTTTACAACGAAGCCGCACGATCCGGATGCCCTTCATATGTCCCTGACCGAGCTGAACTTTTTTACAGCTCCTCAACGAAAAAAGCCGTCTCTATTGACTCGATTTGTCCGCGATCCGTACACTACTGGGCTGAATGAGTTGAGCAAAATCGCTCGAGTCGCCTCGGATTACGCCTATGGCGGCGTCTCTTCACAGCACAGACTGTACGAGCCGTATCAGATGCCAACTTATCGCCAGCTGGATACGCCTGCCGATCCCATGGTTCTGGCATCCTCAGTTGAAGACGGCTTCGAAGTATTTAGCAAGCCGACTGTCCTATCTAAGCTGCAGTCGGTTGCCCGAGGCCCGGAGGTCACTGAGGCTGAATTCAAGCTCCATCTGGATTCGAATGGTCAAGTACTGCGTGTTGACGAGTTAAAACAGAAAATCTTTCGCGGTGGAATGCAGATGTCTTTGCGTAAGACTCTGTGGAAATATCTGCTGGATTATATACCATGGGAAGCGTCTACTGAGGAGATTGAAGGGATCTACAAGAAGAGAAGGTTTGTAACCGATATGTTGCGTAAATTACTTTTTCAAGCATTCATACAAGAAAGGTTGTCCGAGATTCTCTCTCAGTCAGTCTCTAAGTTTGAGTGCCAAGTTTTTTCTGGTTGCCGATATGTAGTGTTAATAACTTTGCGAAGCGTAAAATTACACAACACCATATTTTTTATTTCAAAATTACAGCTCAGACTACTATCGCATGAAGCAGCAATGGAAGACGATTAGCGCCGATCAAGAGAGTCGCTTCTTCTTATTACGCGAGCGGCGATCTCTCATTGAGAAGGACGTATTTCGTACCGACCGCAATCTGCCATACTTTGAAGAGAATAGCAAAGGTTTGGAACTGCTCACAGACATTCTGAATACCTACAACATGTACAATTTCGATCTGGGCTACGTTCAGGGAATGTCCGACCTACTATCGCCATTGTTAGTCATTATGGAGAGCGAAGTGGACGCATTCTGGTGCTTTGCCGGCTTTTTAACTAGAGTTGAACGCAATTTCGATTTAGACCAAGCTGGTACTAAGCTGCAGTTGTCTCAGCTGAACCTCCTCGTGTCCCTGCTGCTGCCGGATCTGTCCGCCTACCTTGACCAGCAGGTATAATGATAATTTGTTTTCCACAGTTTTTATTTGGTTTGTTTCTCAATCAATTAAACTTTTTTGCCTACTGTTAGTAGCGCACTAATCATATTTGCATTTTAAAAAAAATTATAAATTTTTATAGTGAATGAAATACTCGAATTATTTACCCACAGGACGCAGCTAATATGTATTTCTGCTTCCGTTGGATTCTAGTTTGGTTTAAACGCGAATTTAACATCACGGAGATCTTCCGCCTATGGGAGGTGCTGTGGGCCGCGCCGCCAAATTATCATCTGATTTGTTGCTGCGCCGCTTTGGAGGCGGTGAAAAATTTCATAATTCATTCGCGCCTTGATTTTGCGGCAATTTTGAAGCACGTAAACGATACGGCTTATAATATCGAGTTGGACAAGTTGCTGTCTACCGCTGAAGGCATGCTTCAGCAGTTGTACGATCTGCGACAACGGGGCGGCCTGCCAGATGAGGTGGTGGAGCTGCTTGGCATGCCAGCCGTGGCCGCCGCTGCCGCTGCTTCATCAACCGCTTCGAAATCTCGCCCAGGAAATGTTCTACGCGTTCAATAGTGTGTATATTGTTGGGCGCAATGGATTGATGAACACTACTACGAGTAGAATGTACAAAGTTATTATTCATCTAAAGTTTTTTGCAGGAGTAGTATTTATTCCGAAGTGATAGACTGTTTGTTAATCTATATATTTGTCTTGTCTGTTGTCTAATCAGATATTTTTATGTAGTTTTGCCATCCCCCATACTACATAATCGCCAACGTTTGTAAATTGATTTAACTCTGTGTGAAATATTCAAAAAAAGCTTGCAATCATACATTTGTTATTCAAAAATAATTTATGCTACACTAGATGATGATATAGAAAGCATTGCTGTGGTCTTAGTGTAGCAAGTTTTATTTTTTGTCGCAAATTTAGACGTATTTTTTTGTTTCTTGCTACTGCTGTTCAGTAGCGTAAATTGTGAAACAATAATAAAAATATGGAATCAAAATTCAAATGAGAATAATTAAAATTTAAATGCAATTCTTTTTTAATCGCTAATTTTAATAAATCAACCAAGTCAACCGTGGCGGCAGATTAAATAAAAAGTTGGAATTCCGACTCGAAGGCAATCTCCTTAAATTCTGTTTCAACTTGCAATATGTCAATAATATCCTGGATCTGGAGCATTCAATTTCCACTATTATATTATAATTATTGTAATTCGTGCCTTACACTTAATGGCTTGAATTGAAATGGAGAAATTAATAATTAATTTTTTATTCTCTTTGATTCTCTTTTACATGTCATTGTGGAAAGTGGAGTTTGGTGTACAAAATAATAACTATAAATACCGTAATCATTCATCTTTTAGTATCCAAGACCAAGAGTACTTTAATTTTTGTCGGTCTGACTATATCTAGAATTGTATTCTTTTATTTCCTTATTTAAAAAGCAAATACACCTATTGATTATTCTGTCTGCAACACAACATCAGTGGCGCAGAAATTTGCATTGCTCGACAAATAAAGGTTTGTCAGCTAATCATAATTTAAATAAATCGAGTTTCAGTCAGTCGGGTCTGTCTGCCGAATTTGTTTTTTATTTTTTTCGTTTGGGTTTATCAAAAAGCTAATTTCTGTCTTGGCAAGAGGAAATTTTCATTTAACAAACAAGTTAATACTGACTGTTGTCTATTGTCGTTTACAATTTCCTTTAGTGTAAGAGGTTAATTGTTATATAGTTTGTCTACGGAGCGGGGCCTACTAAGAGCCTCTATAGCTCAGTGGCTAGAGCACTGGTCTAGTAAACCAGGGGTCGGGAGTTCGATCCTCCCTAGAGGCTACATTTTTTAATTTTTTCTTATACTTTTCAGGTAATTAAATTCTTGAATTTATTATAATTAAAATCAGTTTGGATATATTTTTTATAATTTTTTCAAGCCGAAATATTCCATAAATTGATTGAAATTTGTTATGTTATTCAGTTATTTTATTTTTCGTTTTATAGTTTTAACTACTGTCAGTAGCAATGCGTATTAAGCTATTTGTAGTGTTAGTGTTAGCAAACGTTGCTGGGGTCTGTCGTAACTTTGTTAAAAATCTTAATTTTAAAACAGCAGAAAAATAAATTTGCGTGAATTTTAAAGAATTATTGCTTTTTATACCACACAGCCTTGTAAAAGTTTTTCACTGAATTTTAAAAAGTTCAGCCCCCAGGGAGGATCGAACTCCCGACCCCTGGTTTACAAGACCAGTGCTCTAACCACTGAGCTATGGAGGCACTTGTGGTGGCTTGAATCACCTGGCATATTTAATAGCTGCGACCCTTTAAAGGTTTCGAGCAATCAGGTGTCAGCCTAGTTAGACTTTGAACGTTGTCTATTAGCGACGCAATAGTAATTAGAAAAATTCATTGAAAAGTCGCAAACAGGGCACGAATTTATTTGTTAGCAAGCTACTTATCCAAATTTACATCAACACGGTACTGTGTGCTTGTTACAACTTACGTGTATGTTCTGTACTGTATCTATAGCAACAAAAATAAATACACGACGCAAACTTAGAATATCTCATAAACAATTACGCAATTCCACAAAATAAACGCACAAAAGTTTCTGCACATCAATTGATTATTTGTGCATAAGTATGATCACAAGTGCACATATGTGCACAAGTACATTTACATGTTAGCCCATCGAGCATCTTTCATTACGTACGATTACAAAATCTATTCAGAAAGTTCAATTAATTGATTGTTTTTAACATAATTAGTTAATCAATCAATCAATCGTAGTAGTCATCGTCGGATTCTTCCGCAGGTCTGTGCCTTTGACGCGTCGTTGCCTTTCTGGAAGATAAAATTCGTGTTTAAATTGATTTTTTGGGACTATACATGTAGTTTATGATGCGCCAAAACTGCATTGTGGCGGATTGTGGGGTCAAAAGGGGTCAGTCGGTCAGCCTCTTCCACATTTGAAAACACGCTCGTACTTCGTTCTCGTTAGCAGTGTGACAGTGAGGTGAATTTGAAGCTTCAAATATGCGTGCAGGAATGTAATAATTTCTTGAATAAAGTGACCTCAATATTGAATGAAATAAGGACTCTACAATCAATTTTCTTAGAAATGAGCTTTGGAGACCGGTAAAGGAACGTGTATTTGTCGTATTGCTATCTCTAGAGCATTCAGTATACTCTATGCATGCGCTGGATGGAATTTGGCCATAGACAACTTTGCTTTGAGAGTTTGACAAGGACTAGCTACTACTGAAAAACTCAGGACGCGGAACTTAAACTTGGTAGGGATTTTTTCAAGGCCCGCCTGAAAGCACTATCTATGGTAAAAAGTCTCTAACTTATTAGCGTAACACTGACTATTGTAACACGATGTAAATGTGTAAAAGTGTGCATTAAACGCTAAAAGCATTTAATGCACGCTAAAAGCGTGTTTAAATGGCTCCTGATCGCGTATTGGCTGGAGTCATTTAATGCATGAGAAATAAATATCGTGTTACAATACTACTCAATACTTGGTTTTGAGTGCTTAAATGTCTATGGCACTCGTGCGCGCTCTCCAGAAAGCGACAATCACATCAATTTTTGATCGCCAAAAATTAACAAGCGTAATCACTGCTGCGATTTCACGAAACTGGACGCCACATGGCTGAGCTGACTACTGTATCCACAAGGAACTTCTAATTGATTGTTTCTGAGCTTGCAAAGCATGTGAAAACTTTCCACTCTAGTGTTCTCGTGTCTTTTTCTTTATTTCGACAATAATAACCTATCATAATTTATTATTACACCTGCCCTAAATAGGGCAAATGGGTAACCGACGGATCATCTGAAGGCTGCGTGCGGCTGTACCCCAAGGACTGTGGGGGGGGTCACCACACACCCCCAATTACCCCAGTATAATGCCGGTACCCATTTTACAGCTGGGTGAACTAAAGCAATACAGAGTTAAGTGTCTTTCTCAAGGACACAAATTTTTCCGAGGGGTCGCTTTGATAAGACCGAAATTTCATAACACCGAAAGACACCTGCCTTCACAAGACCTCCGGTTTCTAAGAGGTCTACGTTCCCTTCCGGTTTCTAATTAAGAGGTCTACGTTCCCTTCCGGTTTCTAAGGGGTCTACGTTCCCTTCTGGTTTCTAAGGGGTCTACGTTCCCTTCCGGTTTCTAAGGGGTCTACGTTCCCTTCCGGTTTCTAAGGGGTCTACGTTCCCTTCCGGTTTCTAAGGGGTCTACGTTCCCTTCCGGTTTCTAAGGGGTCTACGTTCCCTTCCGGTTTCTAAGGGGTCTACGTTCCCTTCTGGTTTCTAAGGGGTCTACGTTCCCTTCTGGTTTCTAAGGGGTCTACGTTCCCTTCCGGTTTCTAAGGGGTCTACGTTCCCTTCTGGTTTCTAAGGGGTCTACGTTCCCTTCTGGTTTCTAAGGGGTCTACGTTCCTTCCGGTTTCTAAGGGGTCTACGTTCCCTTCTGGTTTCTAAGGGGTCTACGTTCCCTTCCGGTTTCTAAGGGGTCTACGTTCCCTTCTGGTTTCTAAGGGGTCTACGTTCCCTTCCGGTTTCTAAGGGGTCTACGTTCCCTTCCGGTTTCTAAGAGGTCCACGTTCCCTTCCGGTTTCTAAGAGGTCCACGTTCCCTTCCGGTTTCTAAGAGGTCCACGTTCCCTTCCGGTTTCTAAGAGGTCCACGTTCCCTTCCGGTTTCTAAGGGGTCTACGTTCCCTTCCGGTTTCTAAGAAAATCAAGTGGAAGCGTCCATTTTACTTTAGCTGACCACGCGAAGTGATAGCGTACATATTCTTATAAATTGTATTTGATATGTAAGAGGTGAATTAGTTAAAAGACAAGCAAATTACATGTATGCTGATAGGCGAGTCTGTATAGGCGAGTACATATTGTACATGCTTGTATTAACCTTCCTATCTAATTGAATCTCGTGGGTAAGCGCTGCAATAAATGTTAAATTTAAAACTTTTGTAAGCAAATTAAGATCGTATTTACTGACTACTGGTGATTCTAAAGTAAATTTTCTGTTGTACAGTAAAGTTTTTGTGTTTCTTTCCAGAACCATGTGAATTTTTTCAAATTATACTGCAGTAAGAAATTCCCCGTTCGTACCGTGAGAGTATAGTGAGAAATTCCCCGTTCGTACCGTGAGAGTATAGTGAGAAATTCCCCGTTCGTACCGGTATATTTAAGAAATTCCCCGTTCGTCTAGTGAGAAATTCCCCGCCCATCTAGTGAGAAATTCCCTGCCCATTTAGTAAAAAATTCCCTGCTCATCTAGTGAGGAATTCCCCACTCATCTAGTAAGAAATTCACCCGCTAATCTAGTGAGAAATTCCCTGCCCATCTAGTGAAAAATTCCCCGCCCATCTAGTGAAAAATTCCCCGCTCATCTAGTGAGAAATTCCCCGCTTATCTAGTGAGAAATTCCCTGCTCAACTAGTGAAAAATTCCCCGCTTATCTAGTGAGAAATTCCCTGCCCATTTAGTGCGAAATTCCCGAGAAAATCAACTCACCACTTCAAAGGGAACCGGCACCGCGAAAAACTGCACATTGGGCTGCTGACCTCCCCCGCCGTCCCGTCGGCCGCCTCGCCGTTGCCTCGCCCTGGCGGCTCGCTCCGCCTCCTCGATGTCCTCCAGTAGGCGGGCTTTCTCGCGTTCTGCTTCCGCGCAGCTGCGTCAATCTTGGAGGGGGGATTGGGATTGAAGCTTAGCATTGTGAATTGGGATCAGCTGAGTTTTATAACGCTAAGCTGGCACCCTGCTGACATCTTACTTGTTACCCCTAGCTATTCTACTTTACCCCCAATTCGGCACCCTACTGACCCCCAATTCGGCACCCTACTGACCCCCAATTTACCCCTCTACTGACCCCCAATTCGGCACCCTACAGACCCCAATTCGGCACCCTACTGACCTCCAATTCGGCACCCTACTGACCCCAATTCGGCACCCTACTGATCCCCAATTCGGCACCCTACTGACCCCAATTCGGCACCCTACTGACCCCCAATTCGGCACCCTACTGACCCCCAATTCGGCACCCTACTGACCCCCAATTCGGCACCCTACTGATCCCCAATTCGGCACCCTACTGACCCCCAATTCGGCACCCTACTGATCCCCAATTCGGCACCCTACTGACCCCCAATTCGGCACCCTACTGACCCCCAATTCGGCACCCTACTGATCCCCAATTCGGCACCCTACTGATCCCCAATTCGGCACCCTACTGATCCCCAATTCGGCACCCTACTGACCCCCAATTCGGCACTCTACTGACCCCCAATTCGGCACCCTACTGACCCCCAATTCGGCACCCTACTGACCCCCAATTCGGCACTCTACTGACCCCCAATTTACCCCTCTACTGACCCCCAATTCGGCACTCTACTGACCCCCAATTCGGCACTCTACTGACCCCCAATTCGGCACCCTACTGACCCCAATTCGGCACCTACTGACCCCAATTCGGCACCCTACTGACCCCAATTTTGACACTCTACTGACACCCTATTTGACACCCTGCTGACACCTTTATAGTGACATGGCTACCTAAGCTAACTCCTGGAATCCTTCAGCGAGCCACCGCTATTTATTCAGACTGCTACGAGCTACAATGTCACATGCATAATTCATTCTGTGCAAAAAGTAATTTTCGATACATATCGCCTCAATACGCCTGCTTCTTCACCTGCTTCTCAAGCGACGCAATCCTGGTCTCGGCCTTGTCCAGCAGCTGGTACAGCTCCAGCCTCTCCGAGCTCTCCATCCCGTTGCGTCTCTGCTGCTGGCTGGCCTTCACAGCCGTCATCTCGTCTCTCAGCTTCCGGTTCTCCTCCATCAACGCTTTGGCTTTGGCTTCTTCGTCTCGACCGGCGCCGCTTCGCTGTCTCGCAATAGGCGCTCCATCTTTTCTATGACTTTTCTCCTGCTTGGCGCAGGCCTCCTCCAGGCTTCGTTGCTTAGCAACCCGTTCCTGCAGTCGTTGAAGCAGCCGCTGCTGAGACTCGTGCGCGCCAGCCAGGCGTTCCATGCCGGCCGCTGATTGGTTGCCAGCGATCAGTTCGTTTTGCAGCCGGTGCACTTTGTCCTTGTACTGCTGCAGCTGGGCCACGCTGCCGCGCAGGTTCTGCCGCAGGCGGCTGCAGATAAATGGCACAATTTGAGTAGGAGGATTTTATAATGCGGAAATAGAAGTGGCAAAACAGCAAATCAGAGAGTTTGTTAACCTGTGGAAGAGAACGTGAGAGCGTTGATCAGCCTGGCGATTTAATAAGCTTTGGAGAGATTTAAAAAGCTTGGGAGATATTTGATGAGCTTGGGAGAGATTTGATAATCTGGGAGAGATTAGATAAGCTTTGAGAGAGTTAATAAGCTTGGAGACTTGAAAAGCTTGGAGAGATTTGATAAGCTTGGAGAGATTTAGATAAGCTTGGGAGAGATTGATAAGCTTGGGAGAGATTTGATAATCTTGGAGAGATTAGATAAGCTTGGGAGAGATTGATAAGCTTGGAGAGATTTGATAAGCTTGGAGAGATTAGATAAGCTTGGGAGAGATTTGATAATCTTGAGAGATTAGATAAGTTGGGAGAGATTTGATAAGCTTGGAGAGATTTGATAAGCTTGCAGAGATTGATAGAGGCTTGGGAGAGAGCGTGATAAGGATTGAGAGAGAGCGCGAATGAGAATAGAGAGAGCGAGATGAGGAATAGGACGAGAGCGCATTGAGAATAGGAGAGAGTGCATGAGAATAGCAAGAAGCGGAATGAGAATAGGAAGAGTGAATGAGAAATAGGAGAGAGCGAATGAGAATAGGAGAGAGTGAATGAGAATAGGAGAGAGCGCATGAGAATAGGAGAGAGTGCATGAGAATAGGAGAGAGCGAATGAGAATAGGAGAGAGTGAATGAGAATAGGAGAGAGCGAATGAGAATAGGAGAGAGCGAATGAGAATAGGAGAGAGTGAATGAGCATAGGAGAGAGCGAATGAGAATAGGAGAGAGTGAATGAGCATAGGAGAGAGCGAATGAGAATAGGAGAGAGCGAATGAGAATAGGAGAGAGTGAATGAGCATAGGAGAGAGCGCATGAGCATGAGAGAGAGTGCATGAGCATAGGAGAGAGTGCATGAGCATGAGAGAGAGTGCATGAGCATAGGAGAGAGCGCATGAGCATGAGAGAGAGTGCATGAGCATAGGAGAGAGTGCATGAGCATGGGAGAGAGCGGATGAGCATGAGAGAGAGCGCATGAGCATAGGAGAGAGCGGATGAGCATGGGAGAGAGCGGATGAGCATAGGAGAGAGCGGATGAGCATGGGAGGGAGCGGAACTCTCACCATAGCGAGCCATGAGCTCAGCCCTGGGAATGCCATCCAGTTCCACGCTGTCCTGAAGAATTTTCGACGCATCCGAATAACTTCCCAGATCCCGTCTGAGCGCGGAATTCTCCATCTCCAACTCGCGAACCCGGTCGCGCAGCGAAGGATGTCCTGGCCCATCTTGCGCAGCGCGTCTCTGTACTTTTCGATCTCTCCCAGCTGGCCATCAAGTTGGGCGATGTAGTCCGGCCCGTTGTTGTGCAGCTTCGGCACCAGCGAGTTGCTCAGCGGGGCTGCGGCCGCGGCTGCGCCTCCGGGAGGACGCCGGGCTGTGCTAGCTGGACCAGCTGGGAAAATGTAGTCATAGTCGGCGAGGGCCCCGGCTGGTAGGGGCGTCGAACTGCCGACCTCCTCGGGTAGGTCGCCGTCTGTGATTGGCTGTGGGGGTGGGTATTTCGGATTTGGGGCTGTTTGTGGTTCCGAGTTGGTCATTTGGGGTTGTTTGGCTTCCGAGTTGGTCATTTGGGGCTGTTTGGCTTCCGAGTTGGTCATTTGGGGTTGTTTGTGGTTCCGAGTTGGTCATTTGGGGCTGTTTGTGGTTCCGAGTTGGTCATTTGGGGTTGTTTGTGGTTCCGAGTTTGTCATTTGGGGTTGTTTGTGGTTCCGAGTTTGTCATTTGGGGTTGTTTGTGGTTCCGAGTTGGTCATTTGGGGTTGTTTGTGGTTCCGAGTTGGTCATTTGGGGTTGTTTGTGGTTCCGAGTTGGTCATTTGGGATTGTTTGGTTTCCGAGTTGATCATTTGGGATTATTTGTGGTTCCGAGTTGGTCATTTGAGATTTTAGTTCCAAGTTGATCATTTGAAATGTTTGGCTTCCGAGTTGATCATTTGAAATGTTTGGTTTCCGAGTTGGTCATTTGAAATGTTTGGTTTCCGAGTTGATCATTTGAAATGTTTGGTTTCCGAGTTGGTCATTTGTGAGTTTTTCGGTTCCGAGTTGGTCATTTGAAGGCAAAGCAAAAGAAACAATGCACTTACATCGCTGGTATACGGTCTGTAGTACAATGTCGCCATAACCAAAGGATCTGAGTTGAGGATGTGAAAGCAGACTTTTCCTGCTCAGTACAAACTTTTACTGCTCAATATTAACTCGAAAATATAGTTTAGTGAGAAACCGTTCTAGGAAGAAATTTAAGGTGACAGGGTAAACTAATGAGCACAGACATTTCTAGTGGGAGAGCCGCGCTTTTGTGTCGGGCAAGTGCAGAGTAAAAAGATACGGTGGGTGCTATGTGTGCCTTCAACTGTACTCAGCATTGGTCTCTGAAGCTGAAACTTCTCTTGCTGCTCAAACTTTTCTTACCCCCACTTCATTTTCTCTGACCCTTCCACCCTCATCTCTCTCTACCTTTCTGTTTACCTGCGTCTGTGTTCTGTCTCCATTGGCTACTCAATACCCAATTTCATTCCTGCACTTCTTGTGCGCTTGTGTGCCAAGCGAAAAATGCGCTATAGGTGCAATTTTTTTATTGTAAAGCTATGAGGCATACTCGGAAATAACTTTTTCCTGATTGGAAATACAATATTTGCTATGCCAACGTTGTGAACAATTTGTAAATTATCAGTGCTTGAAAAATCTGTCCAAAACCTATTTAAATAAAAAGGAATTTGAACTTTAAAACCCGTTAAATTTTGAAATTTCGAAAATTTTGTGCACACTACTTGCGTATAGTTTTTTTCAGTAGTTCTACACGTAAATTAGGCGAATTTTTGCTGGATAGTTTTCGATTGATTTCTTATATTAAGTGTATAATTATATTATATAGGAATACTATATAGTTTACTTATGTTCATACACAGTGCATTTATTAGACTGATAGTCATAGACAGTCGATCTCTTAGAAACATGGCCAAAGAAAATCGATTTCTTAAAATCATGGTCATAGACAATCGATTTCTTAGAATCATGGTCATAGACAATCGATTTCTTAGAATCATGGCCATAGACAATCGATTTCTTAGAATCATGGTCATAGACAATCGATTTATCAGAATCATGGCCATAGACAATCGATTTCTTAAAATCATGGCCATGGAAAATCGATTTCTTAGAATCTTGGCCATAGATAATCGATTTCTTAGAATCATGGTCATATACAGTCGATTTCTTAGACTGATATTCATAGACAATCGATTTCTTAGAATCATGGCCATAGACAATCGATTTCTTAGAATCATGGCCATAGACAGCCGATTTCTTAGAATCATGGCCATAGATAATCGATTTCTTAGAATCATGGTCATATACAGTCGATTTCTTAGACTGATATTCATAGACAATCGATTTCTTAGAATCATGGCCATAGACAATCGATTTCTTAGAATCATGGCCATAGACAGCCGATTTCTTAGAATCATGGCCATAGAAAATCGATTTCCTAGAATCGTGGCTATAGACAATCGATTTCTTAAAACCGCCATGAAGGTGAAGGGAAGGTGACAGGGTGTGAGATAAGAGTGAGATGAGAGTTCCCTTCCGGTTTCTAAGAAAATCAAGTGGAAGCGTCCATTTTACTTCAGCTGACCACGCGAAGTGAATGAATGAATCTGCCTCTCTGCTCCCTACTGAATCTGCCTCTCTGCTCCCTACTGAATCTGCCTCTCTGCTCCCTACTGAATCTGCCTCTCTGCTCCCTACTGAATCTGCCTCTCTGCTCCCTACTGAATCTGCCTCTCCGCTCCCTACTGAATCTGCCTGATCTCCGCTCCCTACTGAATCTGCCTCTCTACTCCCTACTGAATCTGCCTGATCTCCGCTGCCTACTGAATCTGCCTCTCTGCTCCCTACTGAATCTGCCTCTCTGCTCCCTACTGAATCTGCCTCTCTGCTCCCTACTGAATCTGCCTCTCTGCTCCCTACTGAATCTGCCTCTCTGCTCCCTACTGAATATGCCTCTCTGCTCCCTACTGAATCTGCCTCTCTGCTCCCTACTGAATCTGCCTGATCTCCGCTCCCTACTGAATCTGCCTCTCCGCTCCCTACTGAATCTGCCTCTCCGCTCCCTACTGAATCTGCCTCTCCGCTCCTTACTGAATCTGCCTGATCTCCGCTCCCTACTGAATCTGCCTCTCCGCTGCCCCGCAGGCGCCCTGGGCCTGTGATCGGGAGTGTCGGTGCGGACTATTTGCGAACTACTTGAACTGGTCACCCAGCTGGTGCTGGCGGTCCAAGTCAGACTTCAAATCAGAGCCAGAGAGAGCTGGCCGCCAGGCAGACCGCCACCCGCAGAAACGATTCCAACGATAACAATTGCGAAGAAGAGGCCAGCAAAATGATGCTGGGCTGTGCAGACGCTGGAGAAGCGGCCTTCAGAGTGTGATTCCATTCAGAGCCGTTAGCCGTTTAGCTCTGATACAGTTCTACACTACATAACCTATGTTATTTCACCTTTAATTGGAATAACATAGCAACCGACAGATGAAATTAATCATTGCCCCATTAAGGCAGGTGTAATCAATTATTATAATTTATTATCAGCAATATAAGTCAGCCTAGAAAACTCAGCAAATCCCAGGAGTTAAATAATGCCATTGGCGACTCGGCTGCCCTAAAGTTCGTCAACCTGGAGAAATCAAATAAAATTATTCGAATAAACCCATGCCCATGTAAGGTCGAATTTGCATCGTGAAAACTTTGACCGGCTTACTCCTTTAAAACGGGCTGCTATGAATAATTCTCTATTTCGCCTACTGAAAGTAGCTAAAAGAAATTAAAGCGGTTCGATCCTTTCGCGTGTACAAAAGGTTTGCGACCTTCTACAGGTAAACAGAACTTCGAACGCGTATTTTCATTGGTGGGGTGCTGGCCTATTGCGAGTTGCCATCTCGCTTTTGCACTCACAGAGCAGAAGCTCACAGTCCGGATGTCGCCTCCCCTCCTCGAATTCAAATCCAACCATGGAGCCCCTGCTCCAGCCAGTATCCTGTGTCCCAACCAATGACAGCTCACGCAGCCAGCGAGCCAAACAGCATAAAAGCATCCCTGATGCAGCACTGGCCTCAATTCCGCTATCTCTATCCGCTATCTCTATCCGCTATCTCTATCCGCTATCTCTATCCGCTATCTCTATCCGCTATCTCTCGAACTCGTCAGTGCAACTCAGCTCAGCTCATCTGAATCTCTCTGGCGCCCAGTGAGCCATGAAGACGCTCGGACTCCAAGCGAGAGTCGCCCTGGTCCTGCTGGCTCTGCAAGCTCCAGCTGCGATGCAGGACGCCTACAACCTGATCACCGGCTACCTGTGCATCAGGAGCGACTTCATTGAGACTCCAGGTGGCTCAGGGACAAAGTATTTCTGTGCCGCTCTGTGCAGCCACAACCGGCGCTGTCAGGCGTTCAGCCTGGCTGACGGTCCGTGCCAGCTGTTCGTGTTCGACAAGTGCAGCAAGTCGGTGAGGGACTGCGGCTGCTCCAGGAGAGGCCGGGTGTTTGTGAAGCAGCAGCCGGGACTCGAGGCGGGCGCGCTGTGTCCGTCTGGCTACGGCGACGACCTGTGCGGAGTGAAGTACAAGGTGTACAACAACACCGGAAACTGGTCGGTGAGCAGACAGAAGTGCGAGTCGGAGAGCGGCCTGGTGATCATGGCCGACGTGGTGGACGCTACCGAGATGAGCCACGTGGACGAGATTTACGATTTGCGCAGCTCAGGAGAGGCCTTCTTTCTCGGAGGTTTGCAGCCTGCTGGGAGCGCTGAGCCCGACGGAGGCTGGCACTGGGTCGGCTGCAACATCACCCTAAACGGCAGCCTGTGGGCGAAAGGAGAGCCCACTGATCCAGGTGGCAAGGAGAATGTTGTCGCCCGCTATCCAGAGATTAAAAATCTGGTTGATATCTTTGAGGCCAATGCCGAGATAACATCGGGGCTGTGCGAGTGCGTGTCGCCATTCAACTGACACGGAACAGCTGCAAGCTCGAGCTGGACACCGGATAGCACAGCCATCACAAAAACAATACAAATTTCATCTGCCTAGCAACCAAATGGTAACCTAACTGGCAAAAGCAAACTGAGCAGGTGTAACTAATTTTCAGCTAAAATTTCAATTCTGTAAATTTGGCTAAACCCGACTGGAAGACTGGCCATTCCCTCAAATATACTCTGGATGAACTCCCCTCCTGGCAAATTTTTGAAGCTCGGCTTTGGATTTTTTGTTACACTGTTTGCCGTTGAAAAGCACAACAGCATTAGCTGTAGCCCTGCTGCATGATCAAGACGGCAAACACAGTTTAGCAACCGCTCAATTTCAATCCTGGTCTGTGTGGCTGGATCCCTGTAGAAAGCTGCATGTGCAACGGTGCTTGGAAGCTCATCAAATCGATCTACGTGTGCAACAAATTAGCTTTTTTGGATGAAGCGTACACATGTAAATGATTAGAAGTTTTTGAAAACTTTTTGGCTTTGTTAGGATTAGGATTGACGCCGAAGGCGTTGAGCCAGAGAGCCGACAGCCCTTTAGCAAATTTTAATATCATTAATATTGTTATTATTATTACCACTACCATCATTTCTACAACGAGTTAGCTGCATTGTTTAAAACGGATTACCTCGACTTCCTTGCTCCTAGGTAAACTTGCTATTTAATGAGAGCCAGCTGCAGAGGGGATGTCAGCTACAGAGGGGATGTCAGCTACAGAGGGGATGTCAGCAACAGAGGGGATGTCAGCTAAAGAGGGGATGCCAGCTGCAGATGGGATGCCAGCTATTGAGGGATGCCAGCTACAGAAGGGATGCCAGCTACAGATGGGATGCCAGCTAAAGAGGGGGCGTCAGCTACAGAGGGGATGCCAGCTACAGAGGGGATGCCAGCTACAGATGGGATGCCAGCTATAGAGGGATGCCAGCTATAGAGGGGGCGTCAGCTACAGAGGGGATGTCAGCAACAGAAGGGGCGTCAGCTACTGAAATAGCAAAGTTTTAACAAAAGATTTCTGGGTTTTGAACAAGCAAAGCAATATTTGTTTGAACATTTCTTGTTAGTGCAAACACGACTAGAACTGCATGAAATTGCCTTGTCAATATTCTAAAAGCCTATTCTAAGCTTTTTCCTTTTAACTATTTTGTGACACACTGATTTTACCGTTGAATATCTAATGCTAATGGCTGCATTTCGAGTTGAAAGCCTGTAGGATCTGATTGTTTGTCCATCCAGCTAAATTTATATACCTCGTATTTAAGCTTGAATTTTAAAAGTATATATAGTATTACTAACAGTAATATCAGCAGTTTTAAAGACAATTTCAGCTATTCTCTTTTAGAGCGAAAATGAAAAATTCGTTTTATCAATGGGTGCAAACAAAGGACTTCATTTGTAGGGCCATAGACAAAAGCTCGGAGTCAAAATTAAACCCAAAAATATTCTCTCTCGTGAATATCTACGATCACGGCGCATCTCAACCATGCAAGCCATTTTTTTAGAGGCAGGGGGGTTGTGTGCACCCTGGCGCACTTTAAGCGACATAGGCACACAACCGGCGAGAGGCATTACTGCCCATTCCGCCGACTCCCCTGAGCAGGCACACAAGCGCGCGGATACGTACGCAGTCATACGTACGCAGGCACACACTCACACAGGAGTGTACAGCGGCCCTAACTTTATATTATCGTTAGGCATGTACACTTCACTGCGCCTTGGGGGGTTGGCTCTCAAGGCCGTTAATTGCACGAGCAGAGCCAAGCCGAGATTCCAATTCAACCCCAAATTAATGTGACTGGACTTGGAATCGAGCCTGGGTCGCTGGCACACCAGAGCAGCTGCGCTACCGCTGGGCTACGGCCCCCCTATGCAAGCCATATACAACTATTGTCTGTGGCACAAATCAACAACAAACTTGATTACCAGAAGTTGTCAAATAACTGAATAAAGTTGATTTATGAAACAAAGTATATTTTAATTTCAGTTTCTCATAATTTTTACTGAATCCTTACAAAAGCCATGCTAAAAAAGTTCACCAGCTCCCTACCAGTTTTATCCAGTCAGTTTTCAAGCGACTACCTGAGCAGAAGCGGCCAGGCTGATATTAATGATAGTTTCCATGGCAACCAACAAGAGTCAATATTGTTGGCATCAGCTCATCAGGTTTGTCAGTTGGCCAGCATCAGCTTGAACTGTTCCGACGTAATCGACAATTGTCGAACGCGCAAGCGAAAGTCGCGCGCCGGCGGAAGACGAACAAGAAAAGACCGAAACAACCACAACCAGCTGTGCATAGACTGGGCCAACTTGGACAAGAAGGAGTTCATGAAGCTGGTCAGTAGTTTAAACATTGCCGATCTGTTCTGCGAAGTCACCATGGACACCGTTCGATTCTCCGAGGGAGCAAAGAAGTGGCAAATGTGCGAATACGTGCTGCAGAGAAAGGATCGCCGGATCTTTGTTGGAGGTGAGACTCATCGATGGATAAGCTACTGACTTATTTATCCCATCCCGGGATCCGTTCATCTCAAAACTGGGAATTGTACCTCATAATCACAGGGATATTTTCTCATTTTTTTCAAAACTTTCATCATGTCATGGGATATTTCTCCTTTTCTCCTAATCCTTTAATCTCCAACATGGGGATAATTCTCCTAATAATTTAATCCATATCATAGGGACATTTCTCCCAATGCTTTAATTCCCAACATGGGGATATTTATCCTAATCCTAATTCCCAACATGGGGATAGTTCTCATAATCCGTTGCTTCCCAACATGAGGATATTTCTCCTAATCCTTTAATTCCCAACATGGGGATATTTTTCATAATCCTTTGATCTCAAACATGGGGATATTTCTCCTAATCCTTTAATTCCCAACATGGGGATATTTTTCATATTCCTTTGATCTCAAACACGGGGATATTTCTCCTAATCCTTTAATTCCCAACATGAGGATATTTGTTCTAATCCTTTAATTACCAACATGGGGATTTTTTACCTAAATCCTTTATTTCCCAACAGGAGGATATTTCTCCTAATCCTTAAATTCCCAACATGGAAATATTTCTCATAATCATTTAATTCCCATCATGAGGATATTTGTTTTCGACTTTAATACCCAATTGCCCGGTATTATCTCATCAAGGGGATATTTCTCATAATCCTTTAATGGACAGTTATAACCAGATTATGGGAGATATATTTCTAATAATTATTGAATCATGAGGGTAACTATCTTAATCCTTCTCAAATCCTTCTTCCGTCAACTGATCCCTGTCAAATCCCAACCCCGAAGGCCAGGGATTCGTTCTATTCGTCCGGCGTCGCCAGCACTCGTCCAGCCTGGCCATGAAGGTCTGTCTGCACAGCGCCTGTCGCAGCAGAACCGAGCGCTACCAGCTCAAAGCGAATTTGCAGATTGCGGCACAGCGGGAGTCCAGGTTTATCTCGGATCTGCTGGTGTACTATATCACCGCCAAGTTATTCGTGTCAGTTATGTACAAGGCAAAGCACTCTTCATTGAAGGTAAGATTGAGCGAGTGTGATGACTAGTTATGAGTTCATAAGTGAGTGAGTGAGTTCATGAGTGAGTTCATGAGTGAGTTCATGAGTGAGTCCATGAGTGAGTTCATGAGTGAGTTCATGAGTGAGTTCATGAGTGAGTTCATGAGTGAGTCCATGAGTGAGTTCATGAGTAAGTTCATAAGTGAGTTCATGAGTGAGTTCATGAGTGAGTTCATGAGTGAGTTCATGAGTGAGTCCATGAGTGAGTTCATGAGTGAGTTCATAAGTGAGTTCATGAGTGAGTTCATGAGTGAGTTTCTGAGTGAGTTCATGAGTGAGTCCATGAGCTAGTACATGAGTGAGTACATGAGTGAGTCCATGAGCTAGTACATGAGTGAGTACATGAGTGAGTCCATGAGCGAGTACATGAGTGAGTTCATGAGCGAGTTCATGAGTGAGTTCATGAGTGGGTTTCTGAGTGAGTTCATGAGTGGTTTTCTGAGTGAGTTCATGAGTGAGTTCATGAGTGAGTTCATGAGTGAGTTCATGAGTGAATTCATGAGCGAGTTAATGAGTGAGTTCATGAGTGAGTCCATGAGTGAGTTCATGAGTGAGTTCATGAGCGAGTTCATGAGTGAGTTCATGAGTGAGTTCATGAGTGAGTTCATGAGCGAGTTCATGAGTGAGTTCATGAGCGAGTTCATGAGCGAGTTCATGAGTGAGTTCATGAGCGAGTTCATGAGTGAGTTCATGAGTGAGTTCATGAGCACCCACAGGTGATCAAGCGGGAGATCGGGTCATTCCCAACCGGCTTCGTCAAGTACTACTCAGCGTGTGTGCTGAGCGCAGTTCACCGGCTGCACCGCATCGGCATCTGCCATAAGGACATCAAAGCCGACAATGTGCTCATTGATCACCGAGGCCTGCCCCAGCTGGCCGACTTCGGACTGGCCGTTGAATGCAAAACCGGCCGGGATTCGTACGTGCCGAATAAGCGAGTCACCACTATGCAGTACTACCCACCAGAGTGCCTGGTGCTGGGGGCCGGCACCAACGACTACAAGTGAGGAGGCTGGGGTGGGGCCTCCACATCCTCATTTCTTTTTATTCATGGTCTGAAGTTTGTTTCTTATTAGTTAGTTTACTTGTACTATTCCTTCTCCTGGCCTCTCTCTCACGACTTCTCTCATTCTCATTTTATTTAATGTCTGCTAGTCTATTATCTCCCTGTCTACCTCTCCCTGTCTACCTTTCCCTGTCTCTCTCTACCATCTCCCTGTCACTCTACCTGTCCACTCTACCATCTCCCTGTCTCCCTCTACCATCTCCCTGTCTCCCTCTATCATCTCCCAGTCTCCTTCTACCATCTCCCAGTCTCCTTCTCTATGTCTCCCATCTCCCACCTCCCTATCTCCCTCTACCATCCTTCAGTCTCCCTCTATCATCTCGCTGTCTCCATCTATCATCTCACCGTCTCGCTCTACTATCTCCCTGTCCCCTCTACTATCTCCCTGTCCCCTCTATCATCTCTCTGTCTCCTCTACTATCTCCCTGTCCCCTCTATCATCTCTCTGTCTCCTCTACTATCTCCCTGTCTCTCTATCATCTCCCTGTCCCCTCTATTATCTCCCTGTCTCCTCTACTATCTCCCTGTCCCCTCTATGATCTCCTTGTCCCCTCTATCATCTCCTTGTCCCCTCTATTATCTCGCTGTCTCCTCTATCATCTCCCTTTCCCCTCTATCATCTACCTGTCCTCTCTATCATCTCCCTGTCCCCTCTATCATCTCCCTGTCCCCTCTATCATTTCCCGGTCCCCTCTATCATCTCCCTGTCTCTATCATATCCCTACCACCTCCCTCTATTCTTTCTCTCAGCAACGCACAAGCGCAATCGCCCAGGATCGCCCCATCCAAATCCCCATTAGAATTGACTCCTGGCTATTCGGCTTCTTCGTCAGCGAGATCTGCATTCCGTCCAGCGCGCACATGTGGAGCAAATTTCAAAACTCGGCAGACCCCTGCTGGCGATTTCACCTGTGCGAGGCCTGCCAGCTGGAGGAGCCGCGCGACCAATCACTGGAGAAGCTGCTCCGCTCGCTGCTCAGACGCGATCCCAGCAGGCGGCCCTCGATCCGAGAGACCACGCGAGCGCCCTACTTCGGTGACGTCAGCTTCAGCCAGTTGGAATGCGACTATCCGCCAGATGAGCTTCACGTGAAACATTTGTTCATGGAGAAGGGAGACATTGAGTGACAAGTTTATGTATTATTGATTTTCCTTTGTTTGTTTATTTAATTTAAACTATCTGACTTGTGCCTTTAAGTCTCACGACTCTGCCTGTATGTCACATTACGTTTCTTATTCTGTGGCGAAAAAATATTTACCGAGTACAAACTTGACTTGAACGGGATCGCGATATTCTGCCTATCGTGCCGATCTCCGACCATTTTTTGTTCGAAAGTACACTTATAATGGTTTCATTGGATTTTATTAGCGCGCATCTTGGCTGCGCTTTATTATTGTGATTGTTTTAAATTTCTGACGCTTATGATGAATTAAGTTGAGTTTCCATTTACTTTTAAAGGTGAAAGATGACTAATTAATTTTATATCGAAACTGAATTTAGCTCCTAAAAAGCCCCTGGTATCAGAAATCCTTGTCTTAATTCCATCGATCTAAAAGCTACTATACAATCTGCCCGTGTACACGTACATCTGGTACGAGAATGGGGGGCCGGGGGGCGCGCCCCCGAATCGCCGACCCACAAAAGTTGCGCTCCACCAAAAACTAATGAAAGAATGAACCATTTATGCAAGCTCGACGAATCACAGGTGCTCAAATTTAGTCACCTGTTAGACATATGGCATCTGCCGTATAGGAGATAAGTAGGGGAACCCGCCTAAAAGACAGGGGTGTCTCACCAATTAAATTAATATTGGCAACCCTAAAAGGGTTGCGAGAGCATTTTAATAAAAATTCCCTCGAAATGCCGCTGCTGTTCATGAAACTCTGCACATGATAGTATTAAGATCAAAACGACAAAACTTGATTTCAAGAAAGTAGAAAAATGCTAGAAAAACCTTATCGTTTTCCTTCACTGCCTCGCTTTTTCGTGAATTTTTATTAGCGCATTTTAATTAATGGTTACATGCATGTACATGCTACATTTGCGAGAAAACTACTGGAATGGACATCTCGACGAAATCTCTCTTAATTTATAATTTTAATAATCATCAAAAACTGAAAGCAAGATACTTTGCAAAGCATTACGAGACAAAACGTTCGATTGCAAATTCTGTCATTCGCTCTGTAAATGATTGAAGTTGCTAAAGTAATAATACAGTTACCCTCCGTATTTTAAATTACTAAAGTTTTTTAACTTTGTGTTGTAACGGTATAACAAATGCGAAAACATTTTTTTCTTATTCGCTAATTTCTTTTTATCAAACAAAGTCATAATAGTATTTTTGTGTTTTAATTACTGCGTATGTATTTAATAAAAATTTTTTGCCCTCCTACAAAATGTTTGACTCTGTTATTTTAGTTGTGTCAGAACCCATATTTTTGCTATAAAGATTGTTGTTACGAAGGTCGCCTTGCTTCACACTTGGGTCTATTTCGGTTAAAAAATAATAGATAGACAGATTTGAATATGGATTATCTGTGGCAAGACAGAGATATTCGATTTGATATCGACCCAAAGTAAGCTACTATATAATCAAATCTGTTTTACTATTATACTTAAGATTTTAATTTTTGCTTTTTAAGCATGGAAATGACCGACAGAATTTCATACTCTTGCAATCTTTGCAACATTGTGGGCGCTTAAAACTAATCAGTAAAATTATTATGTAAAATTAAATGAATTTTATTGTACAATTTGTAAGCATGACCTATGAGATTCTTAGATGCATAAGCATCAAATCATCTTTTTATTATTTATTTTCCACATTTTACTAAAGTGAAAATTATTTTTTAATGATAATTGCAAGATTTTTATCTGAAATTTTATCTGAATTTTTCAGATCATATCGAGTGTTTTTATAATTAAAGCAGAAACTGAATTTAAAAAAAGTATATTTCCTGGTTCTGGTTTACAAAAATGTTAAAATAAACATTTAGGCTTATGAATCTTCGGCCTGGAGAGAAGCTGATTGACAGGCTGGATTCAGTAGAGGATACGAAAGGGAATAATGGAGACCGAGGTAATTCTTCTAGCTTAACATTATTCACTAGCTAGTAACTATTCTATTCTTTAAAAATAAAAATGCAAGAATATGTTTCTTAATTTTAGGCCGATTGGCAATAACAAACCTGCGCCTCATATGGCACTCTCACACCATGCCTAGGATTAACCTGTGTGAGTAATAAAACAACTGTACTTTTCTTGTTTATGATTATGAATATTTAGAATGTTTGCACTTTACTTTTTACAGCAATTGGCTACAACTGTGTGATCAGCATTGCGGTCAAACAAACTTCTTCTGCAAGTTATTCATTGGCTCTACCAGACATAATTTTATGCGAATTCACAATGTATTATCATGCATAGAATCCCATATCTAAATTTGATTCTTCAGAAACTAAAAGGCAATGTTGAGGCCCTCTTTGTGTTGACAAAATCTGGCCAGACCAGGTTTGAGTTCATCTTCACCAATTTGGATCCCGGATCACCTCGACTTTTTGCCTCCGTCATGTCTGTGCACCGGTGAGTAGATTAGCTTCACTAATTTCCCTTTCTTACCTCAGTTTCTTTATTATAATCCCTCCGCTTCACCCAAATCTCCCGCACCATCGTCACCTGCTGCAGCTCGTACGAATCCACCCGGCTGTACCGAGACCTGAAGCTGCGCAGCGCCATTGTGGCTGACAAACGGCTCCGCCTGCTGCCCCAGGAGGAGCTGCTCGCCGAAGTGTCGGGCGTGTGGAATCTCAGCTCCGACCAGGGCAACCTTGGAGCCTTCTGCATCTCCAACGTGCGCGTGGTCTGGTTTGCCGTGATGAACGAGGCATTCAATATTAGCGTGCCCTACATGCAGATGGTGAGGGGCTATTATGGGAATATGGATACATTAGATTGGATCAGATTAGATTGGATCAGATTAGATTGGACTAGATTAAATTATATTATATTAGATTGGATCAGATTAGATCAGATTAGATTAGATTAGGTTTAGATAGATAGATAGATAGATAGATAGACAGATAGATAGATAGATAGATAGATAGATAGATAGTAGATAGCGAGAAAGAGCGAGCGAAGCGAGCTCTTTCGAGCTTGCTTGCCGCAGCCAATCAAGCTGAATGCACGCACACAAGATCACCGGAAACGATTAAGGCAGCTGGAAAGCCAATGGGCGCGGTAAGCGCTTTTATCCAGAGGAACTACCTGCTGGAACCAGCCTGCCGTTCGAAAATCAGACTACTCAAGTAGTGCAAAAGAGTGCGAGCAACTACCGAGAAATCTAATTTTCGTAACCGCTCCGGTGCAGGTCCTGGCAATAGATGGTAGATAGCGAGAAAGAGCGAGCGAAGCGAGCTCTTTCGAGCTTGCTTGCCGCAGCCAATCAAGCTGAATGCACGCACACAAGATCACCGGAAACGATTAAGGCAGCTGGAAAGCCAATGGGCGCGGTAAGCGCTTTTATCCAGAGGAACTACCTGCTGGAACCAGCCAGCCTATCTATAGATAGATAGATAGATAGATAGATAGATAGATAGATAGATAGATAGATAGATAGATAGATAGATAGATAGATAGATAGATAGATAGATAGATAGATAGATAGATAGATAGATAGATAGATAGATAGATAGATAGATAGATAGATAGATAGATAGATAGATAGATAGATAGATAGATAGATAGATAGATAGATAGATAGATAGATAGATAGATAGATAGATAGATAGATAGATAGATAGATAGATAGATAGATAGATAGATAGATAGATAGATAGATAGATAGATAGATAGATAGATAGATAGATAGATAGATAGATAGATAGATAGATAGATAGATAGATAGATAGATAGATAGATAGATAGATAGATAGATAGATAGATAGATAGATAGAT
The DNA here is from genome assembly GCA_002269645.1 of Macrostomum lignano. Classification (NCBI taxonomy): domain Eukaryota; kingdom Metazoa; phylum Platyhelminthes; family Macrostomidae; genus Macrostomum; species Macrostomum lignano. The sequence goes on from NIVC01001126.1 coordinate 115,542, forward strand.
AGATAGATAGATAGATAGATAGATAGATAGATAGATAGATAGATAGATAGATAGATAGATAGATAGATAGATAGATAGATAGATAGATAGATAGATAGATAGATAGATAGATAGATAGATAGATAGATAGATAGATAGATAGATAGATAGATAGATAGATAGATAGATAGATAGATAGATAGATAGATAGATAGATAGATGGATAGATAAATGATAGATAGATAATAGATAGATAGATAGATAGATAGATAGATAGATAGATAGATGGATAGATAGATAGATAGATGATAGATGGATAGATAGATAGATAGATGATAGATGGATAGATAGATAGACAGATAGATAGATAGATAGATAGATAGATAGATAGATGGATAGATAGATAGATAGATAGATAGATAGATAGATAGATAGATAGATAGATAGATAGATAGATAGATGGATAAATGATAGATAGATAGATAGATAGATAGATAGATAGATAGATAGATAGATAGATAGAATATAAGCATCAAATAAATTTGTTAACAAGTTTTACTCATTTTATTTATTTCAGAAGTCTGTTCGAATTCGCGACTCGAAGTTTGGACTGGCCTTGGTGATTGAGACCATGGCTCAGGTGAGGCTTCTGGGACAGGCATTTTCCTGGGTTTTTTATTCCGTCACTTTTATGCCAAACAGCCGTAGTAAGGAAAGTCGAAATAAAATTTGCCTTTTCAGCAATATCTACGTAATGATGATAAGGTAATCTAAAAAATTCAAATGAGAAATCTTCATCTTTCAGAAAATTTAGTGTAACTCTTTCCACGCTTTGTTTGTTTTGAATTTTTTTGTTATAAAATAGATCTGAGCGGCACGATCGCCTTTTGATTGGACAGTCTGAAGGTGGTTAGACAGACTTGGCCGTTTTGCCAATAAACGCCCTGAAATTTCCATTTCAGTTGACAAATTGTCGACCGATTTTCTATTTCTGATTTTGCTTAATGTCTGCGAGTAATTTTCGTCGTTTTAACTTGTAAGGTTGCTTTGTTTTCTTTTTGTAACTGTGGGACACTGGTTTTGGCTGTTACCGGAACTTTTCTGTTTATAAACTCCAGTGGGATTGCAGCCTACATGTATAGTGGTTAGAGCGTCGGACTCGACTGAAAGGTCGGGGGTTCGATTCCCTATCTCACGCGGAACAATTTGTGTCCTTGAGCAAGTTACTTAACTCTGCATTGCTTCAGTTATTTGGAAGTCTAGCTAGTTGGATTGGGATCAAAGAACCACGACAGGAACTCAAACAGAGAATAGTAAAAGTATTGTGCACTGTTACTAGCACGGACAACTTGTAACAGTTTTACGTATTCTCAATCCTTGGTTGCTTCGAAATTATGTCAGGCAATCTTAACAAAAACTCCAAAACTCCATATCTATCCCTGCCTTTAACATTTCCCAAGTTTGAACTACTGCTAGTAGGGTAAAAGAATATTTGTTTGGCTTATCAGGCCCTTACTTCAAAATCGTTCAAGTAAAATATTTTAAACCCGTAAATTTAATAGAGCGGCGGATACGTTCTGGGCTTCCGGGTTGACCCGGCCGACAAGCTGAAGGAGGTGGCCCAACAGGTGCAGAGCCTGTTCCACGTCTACTCCAAGGAGCCCGTCTTCGGCGTCGAGTACGAACGAGTGGCCGACGACGACGTTCGCGGCCGGAGCTTCACGGTGGAGACGGTGCAGGACGAGCTAGAGATGGACGATGGCGACGAGCAGAAGGATGTCTTTGCGGTGGGTTTCGGTTCCTGATTTCTCTAGGAAGTTCAAGCCGGGTCTGTGTTGGATGGTCATAGTGTGTCACTTTGACGATCATATAATACATGTATATGACACCTTGATGATCATATTTTATGACACCTTAATGATCATATTGTATGACACCTTGATGATCATATTGTATGACACCTTGATGAACATATTGTATGACACCTTGATGATCATATTGTATGACACCTTGATGAACATATTGTATGACACCTTGATGATCATGTAGTATGACACCTTGATGATCATATAGTATGACACCTTGATGATCATATTGTATGACACCTTGATGATCATATAGTATAACACCTTGATGATCATGTAGTATGACACCTTGATGATCATATAGTACGACACCTTGATGATCATGTAGTATGACAGCTTGATGATCATATTGTATGACACCTTGATGATCATATAGTATAACACCTTGATGATCATGTAGTATGACACCTTGATGATCATGTAGTATGACACCTTGATGATCATGTAGTATGACACCTTGATGATCATATTGTATGACACCTTGATGATCATATAGTATAACACCTTGATGATCATGTAGTATGACACCTTGATGATCATATTATATGACACCTTGATGATCATATTGTATGACACCTTGATGATCATATAGTACGACACCTTGATGATCATGTAGTATGACAGCTTGATGATCATATTGTATGACACCTTGATGATCATATAGTATGACACCTTGATGATCATATAGTATAACACCTTGATGATCATATAGTATAACACCTTGATGATCATATAGTATGACACCTTGATGATCATATAGTATAACACCTTGATGATCATATAGTATAACACCTTGATGATCATATAGTATGACACCTTGATGATCATATAGTATGACACCTTGATGATCATATTGTATGACACCTTGATGATCATATAGTATAACACCTTGATGATCATGTAGTATGACACCTTGATGATCATGTAGTATGACACCTTGATGATCATATAGTATGACACCTTGATGATCATATTGTATGACACCTTGATGATCATATAGTATGACAGCTTGATGATCATATTGTATGACACCTTGATGATCATATAGTATAACACCTTGATGATCATGTAGTATGACACCTTGATGATCATGTAGTATGACACCTTGATGATCATATAGTATGACACCTTGATGATCATATTGTATGACACCTTGATGATCATATAGTATAACACCTTGATGATCATGTAGTATAACACCTTGATGATCATATAGTATAACACCTTGATGACCATATAGTATAACACCTTGATGATCATGTAGTATAACACCTTGATGATCATATAGTATAACACCTTGATGATCATATAGTATGACACCTTGATGATCATATAGTATGACACCTTGATGATCATATTGTATGACACCTTGATGATCATATAGTATGACACCTTGATGATCAAATAGTATGACACCTTGATGACCATATAGTATGACACCTTGATGATCAGGAAATTTTTTATCGTAATACGAGCTAGTAATTTTAATTTATTTTATGTGGACTTGGGTAACAAACTCAAAAATCTTTCTGGTGTGTCCATAATCACCTGGTTTCATCTTTTGAAGGTGCTGACATCTGTCAGCTGTCGGGAATTCTTGAGAGACTGGCTGAGGATAGAAAACAATTAGATTTGCCCAATTCCGAGGCTGGATCAGCGAAACTAGAGAAATCCGCATCAGGGTGTCCATAGTCACCTGGTGCCGCCTGTTGAAGTTCCAGAAGCTCCACCGGGGTGAAGCGGCCAGTGACAAACAAAGACACAGCTGATGCAGACACGTAGACGTGCTGATGAAATTTGGAGGCTTGGCAAGGCTGCACTGAGGCGCAGTGCTGATTGGCGCAAAGGGGTGTATTGAATACACTGGCGCTTATGGAAACATCCGACCTTCTGGTAGAAGTGTTGAATATCTCGACGGTCCGGAGGGCTGGCGAATTGATTCTTGTTTGAGAAGGTGCGCAACAAAAAGTTAGCCCGTGTTCTTGAATTTTCGTGTTCCTGCGTTGCTCCGTTCCTGTGCAGCAAAAAAAATTGTCAGTGGGGGGGGGAGATGAGCACTCAACAGAGCACATCAGCCATTCACTCACACGATAATTGCAGGCTTACCTGGCCGACGGTGACAAGTCCGCGGATCGGGAGCCGGTTTTCTCGCCCGAGCTTGAAGTAGCCGTGGAATCAGTGAAGGACGGCTTCAGCCTGCAGGATCTGTGGGCCGTGCTGCCGGACGCTAAGCAGGTGCAGCATCCGCAGCCGCAGGCGTAATATGCAAATGTACAAACAAAGACTACATGCCACTATGCCAGCCTCTAAATTAAGAGTGTAGCTTTCGATACTAATGATTTGTGATTTGGTGTCTTCTGCAGTTATTCACATTCAACTATGTGCAATAAGGACTCGAACTTTTTTGGTTGTCATAATTTAAACAAGTCGCACGAGTACGTTGCCGTAGATTTTAACTCTTATTATAACTCGTTTTTGTTTTAATCTATTCGTAATTTTCACGATTCTGTGCTGAAGTCAAAAGTTTTTTCTCCCTAATTTTGCACGATGCAATTTTTTTAAAGATATGGCCTCTACTGCGCAGTTTTGATCGGATTTTTTATTATTATGTCTACGTTTGTTTTAATTTTTGTGGCAAAAACGTTCAAATTGTTCATTTCAAGTTCGTTCATTTTAAAAAAATGCTCCAATTATACAGGCGTAACATGTATGCTGTACTTGAATGCACGTTTTAGTTCTGAAAAATACTGTTGTGTATGCAATAACTGTGTTTTTTTCTATCAAAATAAACATCTTAATTACACATTGTATTGATAACTTTCGACGAACTAAAATGAAATTTACACTCCTGCGAAGCCTCTCTATCCGGCCCTCGGGTCCCTGAAACCTCACAATAGCAATATGGCCCGCTCAAGGTTTGTCTCTTCTCAGGTCGCCTCTCTCTGCTCCTCCGGGGTCTCCTATCCCTTCTCTCCTCTCTCCCCTCAATCTTCCCTCTCATCTCTCATCTTGCCTCTCTCCTCTCTCCCCTTCGATCCTCTCTCCACTCTCCTCTTCATTATTCTCTCCTTTCTCCCCTCATCTTCCCTCTCCCCACGCCTTCCTTCTCTTTCCTCTCCTCTTATCTCCACTCTCCTCTCTTCTCTCCTCTCCTCTCTCTGGCCCGCAGTCATGCGCTAGATTTTATTTCTGGCTCTTACGTCGAAAACTTTTGCCGAATGTACTTTATGGAAACTATATATTAGTCTCGTTTAACAATCAAAACGATTTTTCGATAGCTTACATGTAATTGGTTTACTGTCCCTAAATAATCCTGCATGTTTCTCGAATTTGAGAATATAGCTGCATGGCCCATGAGCCTTGACACCTTTGTGATCCCCCAGGAGCCTTGAAAACTCAGCAATTCTTCTTCCTACGAGTCTTGATATCTTGGCAATTCCTATGGTTTACTGTTGTTTGACAGGGGCAATTCTTTAATTTATATGTATGATTGGTCCCGATCCTTAACCGAAACAAACCAGCTAAACTAAGACTCGGGGGTTGCTACAGGTTGTGATGTCGCTGACAAATATGTACTGCATATCATGTACATTTAGTTTTTACACATTGACGGATAGGATGTCCAGCGGCGTCGCCAACGTCGGATTGCTGTACGCGAGATGGGGGAATTGCTGAAATGCTGTGGCTGTCATCCGGGTGGAGGATTATAGGTATTGGCTTAGCATATAGCTGGGTTCAACCATAAAAATCGCTCGATCTACCATAAAAGACTCGACCATGGGGATTATATATAGGTAGATGTCATGGCTCATGGGGGGTTTCTGAAATTCCAAAGGGTCAATTAGGAGTTGTAGGCACAACAGAGAGAGTTATGGCGCAGATTGGATTGCTATATAGTAATGGCCACTAATCCGTAAATTTTATAGATACGCATGCATGCCCTTGCTTCTATTTACATGTAAAATGTGTACTTTTAAAGGATATTCAAGCACTTTCAAGCATTACATATACATGTATACTGAGTCACACTGCACGTTTACACTGGTGCAAAGTATACACTAGTGCACACAGTACACTACCAACTGAGTCATGTACTTTGTATTACTCGTAAATGTGGCCAAGAGCGGGGCTAATTTTTTAAACAATCTGGTTGAGGGAAAAGTGGTACATACGCTTAGTTGAATCTCGATTCTCGAAGCTGACTTTGACTGTGAGATTGCTAAGCTCCAAAAATATATTTACTGAAGGGGAAGGCTAAAGTAAACGTACATTATACATAACACAGCAGTTTGAATGCTGCACTGCTTGCACCACGTGATAAGTTCGAATTTTAAGCACGAATATGCTAGCTGGAATTAAATTCCATGATTTATAAAACGTTCTGAATTACTTTAAAAACTACAGTATGTTTGCAAATTTTTGCCATTAGCTGCTTAGTAGAAAGAATAAAGATTTCATTACATTCTATTACGCTTTTTATTTGTTTTTTGTCTTCTTATTCTATATGGCAATTTAAACTCTGCTTTACATATAGGCCTATCAAGGACGACTTAAGTCTACTTAAGTCGTCCTTGAGGCCTATATTGGCTCGAATGCCTCATCATCGCCGGCGCCACGCCATCCAGGGTTGAATGCGTGCCTTGATCGATCATCCCTTGATAGGGATTTTCCCTTAAAATAGCTCTACTAGAACAGATTTTATCCATTAAACTAGTTTTCAACTCTTGCAACTCAGTCACTTAGACAGGCCCTACTGTACTAATGATGTTATGGTTGACCCTGGTGGTTGTTAGGCCTAGGGCCTATTCTGTTTTTTTTGCTGCTCTGTGTAGGTCCCCCTATTGCTCTGCTAACATGCAGCCACCCATCGCATTGCATTGCATAGTATGTTGTGCTTTTTTCCATTATAACTTTTCTTAGACTATCTACTAGGTGACTGGAACCTTCGCCAGTCTCTTAGGGGCCTAGACTAAGACTAGGAGCCTATAATAGCCTATAGGCCTAGGCCTAGGTCTAGTGGCTAGTGCACATAGATAGGCCTAAGATAGGCCTAGACTTAATGTAGTGTAAAGCTTAGAATAATATAGACATGGTCTTCAATTATCAATATGATGATTAGAATCAAATCAGGCATTAGACCTTATATCATATCTATATTAGTATCACTATATGAGTCAGTGCAAAAAATGCAATGCCCACAGACAAAGTGCTCACTGAGATTTGCCTATTGAAATTTTGCCACCAAACTTTTCTTGCCAAGATTTGCTTATAAGGGCCTAGTAGGTCTACATTTTGCCTATGAGCAAATTGCTTGTGGAGATTTGCCTGCTGAGAATTGCTCATTAAGATTTGGCCATAGTGTATTTTGCCTGTGAGTAAATTGCCTATATTGATTTTCCCACCAAGAATTACCCATTGAGATTTGCCCGCAATGCATTTTTTCCTACAAGTGAAATGCCTGCAAGTGAATTGCCTATCAAGTTTTTTCCAACTAAGCCTAAGGTAGGCCTATGCAAGTTTTGCCTATAAAGCTTTTTCTTACAACACATTTTGTCTTTTTGGCAGCTAGATTCTGTCTGCCTTGCCATTGCCCTCCCCCAAAAAATAGGCCCTATGCTTTTGATATGCAATTACTAAAAAACATTTTGATTAGGTATATCTCTTTATTAAAACTTACTAAACATTGGGGGAGCAATGCAGACAAAATCCATTGCATAGCTAAATGCATTATAGGAAAAAACAATATGGGCAAACCTTGGTAGGAAAAAAACTTGATGGGCAATTTGCTTACGAGCAATTCACTTGTAGGCAAATTGCACTATAAGAAAAGCTTGCTAGGCAATTCTCTATAGGCAATTCACTCACAGGCAAATGCACTGTAGGCAAATTGTGATAGGAAAAGCTTAATAGGCAAATCTCTTGCAGGCAAATCTTGTTAGACAATTTGTCTACAAGCAATTCTTATAGATCTTTTTATATCAAATATAGTGCAAATATAGGGGGGGGCCTAGCCAATATTAGGCTTCTAATAAAAAAAATTATTTTTAGATATAAAATTAGGGTTTATATTAGGCCCTAGGCAAATAAATATAGGCCTAGGCCTAGGCATAAGCTAGCCAATAGTCTAGATTATGCTATATGCATGCCAAAACAAAATTGAATAGGCCTTAGTTTCAAATGCACAAAAAATATTGAATGTTGCTCACACTCAAAACTAGCCTAGTGTTGCAACAATAAATAACATTTTTTGAATTTCAGAAACTTAAAACACCCTTTTTAGCTAATAAGGCCTATTTATCTTTGTTGTCTAAGCTATTACAATATAAAATTGATAAATTGATGTTCAAGGGTCTTTAAACATGACATGATATTGAGGCAGGCAATATTTTAATATTTTTGTAGGTCTTATTTTAAACTACTGCCAAATATGCTTAGTTACATGTTTTGTTTGAATGGACTGAAATATTTTTGTTATAACCAGGAAAAATTATCTTTGTTTTACTGATAAAGAAAATTTGTTTAATCATGTTCCCCGCACCTATCCTCCCCTAGTAAAGCCTATAAATACAAGCATTTTTGGGCAACATTTTCTTCACCCGCCATATCTCCGATTCGGTTAAGAAAGCAAATCGTGTTGGCTAAGTTACTTGAAAACCACAAAGGAGAGAAAAGCTGTTAGAAGCCAGAAAAAGGGGAAGTAAGCGGTCGGCTAGTTGGGCAACTCCATCCCAGGATAGCCACTCTAGGACTTAAATTAGGAGTAGAAATTAGGACAGTATTCAATGAAATAGATCAGGGTTTGCCACTCGACACTGCTACCAGGGCTACTTGTTTAATTTCAAGGAGTCCTTAAACTAATGTTCTGGAGTTAATGTTCTTAGAAACAGCAAATTACTGAAGTAGTATAATAAGGCAATAGAGATTTCAAACAACTTGGTGATTCAGTAGTGAAATTAAATAAATATAAAATACAAACCCCTAGAACAACTTGGTGTCAGCAATTGGGATAAAAGCATATAACTTTAATAGGAGCTGCGACAACTTGGTGGCATCAGTAAAATAATTCAAAGAATAGTTAAATAGCCCTCCAACAATATTTTTCATTTTTTAAGTATCTTATGATGAAATAAAAAATTATTTTTTTTAATATAAAGTTAAAATAACTTTATTTGGGTCACTAAAAAATTCAAACATTTTTAATAGTATTGTTTTTCTATACTTTTTTGTTACAACATTTTGAATACTTTTTCTAACATTAAGGATCTACTGTAGCCTTGTGTGCATATTATAAATCCCTTTCTCCCAGTCTACTAGTCCATTGGCATGGTGCATGACCAAGATGGCCATACACTAAGATAGCCACAGCTTTGAATGGCTGCTTGGATAGGAATAGGTCTATATATTTCCTCATTTCCTATTAGCTATGATTGGGGTGGGGTATGACCTAGCTTCAAGTCTCGGAGAAGACAGATTTCGTTAGTGAACTTAGATTAGTAAAACAAAAAAAACACTTCCCTTTATAGTAAGTATTACTACCTACTAAAGCTAGTAGCTCTACTAGCACAAGACATTTGGTTTTTGAATCATGGATAATTGTTTCAAACCTATCTCAATATACCAAAACTGATGTGTTGTTTGTATTAGAAAAATTGGAGTGCCCTCTTGTCTCTTATCTTTTCTCTCATCTCTGCACTCTTGTCTCTTATCTTTTCTCTCTCATCTCTGCCCTCTTGTCTCTAATCTTTTCTCTCTCTCATCTTTGCCCTCTCCTATATCATCTTTCTCTCTCTCATCTCTGCCCTCTCCTCTTATCTTTTCTCTCTTATCTCTGCCTTCTCATCTTATCTGTTCTCTCTCTCATCTCTGCCCTCTCCTCTCTTATCTCTGCCCTCTCCTCTCTCCTCTCCTCACCTTTCTCCTCTCCTTTCTCCTCACCTCTATCCTCTCCTCTCTCCTCACCTCTTTCCTCTCATCAACTCTCTTCTCCTTTATTCCTTTGCCTCTCCTTTATCCTATGCTCATATTTCTCTTTTCTATTCCTTACCCTCTCTCCTCACCTCTGGCCTGCTGTCATCAGGACTCCTCACTTCGCTTAGGGGCCCAACAAAGTGGACTCAGAAGGGAAGTCATGAGCTGCATGGGTTCTCAATTGAGGTAAAAAGTTTGCCGACCCCTGCACTAAAAGCACCTGGCTTAGTCACATTAGATAAAAAATATAGCGTATTTAAAGTTTGCTCATGTTGCCCCGTTGGATACCGCTTTTTGCTTATTTATGTACGCTTTCCATTATATTCAATCTATGTTGTGACTCCATGCTCGTGTGGCAATATTTTAATACTTAGGATTTGAGCTCGAAAATTAGGCCCATACAGTATGTGTTTATTCCCTATAAGTCAATATTATCTCGGAAACCAGAAAAATTTCTATGGGTCTGCTCCGCAAGAGGTCCTGCCCCGCTGTTTAAAATTTTGTAGAAACAATGGAAGTCTGGGACTGTTAAAATTAGCATATTTCAGTTTGATTTCTTGTGTTTGTTCAAACCTTGTAGGTCAGTGCGAAATTCTCTATTGTCTCTCCTCTATCATCTCATCACAATTTTCCGCTTGTGCTAGAATCAGATGCACTGGTTCTGGATTTTCAGCAGGCAGAGGAACAGCCACTGATCTAGAATTCAGGGCTTGTACATGTACCACTGCAGCATCTGCAGCTTGAGACACTGCTAAGTTACCTGCAGGAGCCCATCTATTGCATTGATTGCAAAGCCAGAAAAACTCACCAACATTTCTCATTGCAGAATACTGATAGATTGTGACACGACTATCACATGCATGGTGCTGCCAATTCAAGCATTGAGAACACTCAATTGCTTCTTGTCCATTGCAAACTGGCTGCAGACAGACCACACATGGATATGCCCCTGCCATTTTGTATCTAAGTGCTTACTGTTGTTGTCAGTGAATGAAACAGATGAATTTTGAACAGGGCATGAAATTTACCCAGTTTTTATCCCTTTAAACAAGTAAATTAGTCTTGACCAATAAGAGAAACTGAAAAAAGCTACACCTGATTTTATATGAAGAAAAGATTTGTTTAATACCAAATATGTTTACACCTCTTAGGGGCCTACTATAAGTAGGAAATTAAGACTTTCCTACAAAAGCCATTTTTGTCTTTAGCCCTGCAAAATTTTGATCGCCTGTCTAAACCCCCCATTGCAACCCCACATCTCCCCACCCGAAGCTATCCAATAGTAAACCAGCTGTCATTTTCCATGATCCCCACCCCAGCTGTGGCCATCTTGGTCTTACACCATTGGCACACTAGGTAGATTTGATCCAATCCTCCTACATATAGCATACAGGGCAAAAATATTATTCTGTGCATGGTGTATACTTAGAACTATGGTTAGCTAACAAACTTTAAAACAAGTTATATAAAGGACAAATGTATTAAGCATTTTTTGTTTTTTATACCTAAACCTAGATTATACCATTGGCATACAACCTGGCATATAGCTTAGTATACAGAGATAGCCAAGATAACAGTTAGAACCAAGTTCTAAGTCCTAACTAATATAGGGCCATTCCATATAATTATGGTTGTAACATGACAGACTATTTTTACTTATAAAATGAAATCTAATAATAGAATATACTAAACCAATATTTTGAATGAAAGATTATTTTGTCAAGAATATGTTTATAAAGTTTTATATAGATATCATCATTAGTATAGATGCTATTAAACTTTGAATGGCACTTATGGTTGTAACAACAGGATTTTTGACATATAGAAACTAAAAGGTAAAAGTCTTATAACATTTTTCATTTTTAATATTTTGCAAAAATTTTTTTTAAATTTGACTAAGAACATCTTAGAAGTCATACTCTTTTATTAGAATATATAAACTCAAAAAGGCAACAAAGATACAAAAGAAAAGGCAGCCTTATGGTCGTAACATTATGGTTGTAACATATTTTTTCTGTCAATTCAGTAACTTTGAAGTACTAATATATTAAAAATATAATAAATTATATAGTTGCTAATGTTTTTATCTGATGATGCAAGTGCTATAATTTTATATATAGTTTGTTTTAACCTTCTAAAGCTTTCTATTTGTTTTTAAAAGGTACATAAACTTAATGATGTCTTTTGCTTAGAAAATGTCCAATTTTTACAAAAATAACTTTGCCAATTGATAACATACTAATCCAACATTTTATCATTTATTTATTCTTAGATTATATACATTACATACAAAAAAGATTTGGTAAAAAAATTGGCTGATAAGGCAATGACTAAGCAAAAATATTGACTTTTTTCTATTTTCCAAATATGTCCATCTTATATGGAATGGGCCTATACATAGTAGAATATAAAAAATGGTTATAATAAAGTTGATTGAACCAACTAAGAAGAAAAAAGTTGAAGCAGTTTATGAACATTTAAAAAAGTAACTAGAAAAGAATGTCTATCACTGCGACACTGCTTATGTCTTGAAATAAATTCTTACAAGTCTTTTTTAAGATGTTACAATTTTAATATTATGTAGGTAAAAGCCTATAGAAGAGGCAAGTTGTAGATTTGTGCAGCAAAAAGTCACTTTAGCTTTTCAAAGTATGTTATATTATAAATTGCATTAGATATGCCCTCATGTATATGCATTTATATGTAGGAATTGTATGTTAAGTGTACCATTTATTATTTTTTTTACCAAAAGTTGAAAGATAAAGTATAAATGCTTTAGTCACTTTATGTTTCCTTAGACTAGCTCAAACTTGGTCTTTTGCTTAGTTTATAATAATTAGATAATTTTCTATGGCTTAAAAAGTTCTTGCACTCCTTTTAGCACTTTGTGTACTATATTGCAGACATAGACAAAGCTATAATAATTTCTGCATACCCAAGGACATTACTCTGACCTTTCTCAATGCCCTTGTTATCCTTGTAGCTATTTCCAATTTTGGCACAAATTTGAGCTAAATGAGTGAAAACATATTTATGTATTATTGAATGCTTAGTTTATTTCTTAGTTTATCTATTTTTACAATAATTATAAAAATGAAGTTATAGTGTATTTACCAACTTAATCTAGAATAAGTGTTACAATAGTAGGACATTATATGCTTTTAGAAAGAATTTAATTTTATAGCCAAGGATCAAATTGCATAAGGTCAAATACTGCTATAAGTGTTCACTGGGTTTAATGCAATGGATTTAGAATTTTGGACAATGGATTTTTTATAATTTAAATATTTTTTTGAATTTCTAATTATACTAATATCATACTAGATAAAGAGATTATACTAGAATAGATTTTAAATATATTTGAGTGTTAATACATGCTTATTCCAAAATTATAAAAAAGATATAATTAATATTTGATAATCTCAACTAATAGTAGTTAATAACTACAACAATAATCATAACAAAAACTGACTTCAATTTACCAGTGTTATCATGATGATACTGATGTTAGTAGACAGTAGTTAATCTTGTAATATTCAATCAAATTTCAGGCTGGCCAACAAAATCCAGTCGAAGTGAACAACTTCGACAATAATAATTTAGCCAACAATAATGATGGCAATGCGGAGGTGCCCCAGCCAGAGGTCGGTCAGCAACAGCTGGGTGAATTAATTCACGTACTCCGCTGTCCCGCTTGCACATTCATGACTCTAGTGCCAGACACACTTCGGCTGCACTTATCAACTGGGCACGCTGAATTAGGCCACAAGCTGCGCTGCGTACTGTACAGATGCCCCGTGTGCGCCAGGTGTCTCACTACAGAACTCTGCATCCTATTGGAGCATATTGAATTCTTTCATCCTGATAGGCTGCTTTCATTGACTCGTTGCAAGGCCTAAATTAATCACTGATTCGAGAGTTGGAGAACATTTTAAAAGAGCAACATATTCATTCTGTTCTACTGGCAGTAGAATGCTGAGAAAATTTGTGTATTATATTTGTGCACTCGTTAGAATGTAATTAATGTAGCTATTTTTGCATCTCTGAATGCGTCATAGTTTAGTGTTTTATTTAAAAAGTGACTCTAAACTGTCTTATTTTCTTTTGCCATTCATTTATTAGCTTCCATCTCTGTACAAAGATACTAAAATAACTAGATGGGCCACTCAAGCATATATACATAGTAAACAGCTTTCTACTTTCAGTCCAGTAGCAAAGAAAAATGCATCAGCTATTTTATAAAAAGTTAAGGCAGCTTTGATAAGTTTAGAAGCCAAAGTTTGCAGGCGTACGCAAATTTATAATGGGTTCAGTAGTAATGTACATGGCCGCTTTAGGTTGGAATTCCGAAAGAAGGGCAATGAAAATTGGGGAGGGGTGGGGGTAGTGTGGAAAGGCGCGGTTGGAGTGTTTAAGCTGGAGGTAAAAGCCAATAAAATGAGCCTTGGCTTTATAATTACATTAAAATGCTTCTGTTTTACTTACTACTGAACTGAAAGTAGTTTACACGCAAATGTGCTGAGTGGCCCATCTAGTTATTCTAGTATCTGTGTCTCTGTATCGCTGTGCGCGTTACTTAAAGCAAGTGTTACAACAGGTTTCTATTTTACAATCATGTTTAGCCACTTATTTTATTAAGACGAAATTCAATTTTAAAAGCAGTTTCAGCCAGTTTATTTGTACTTTTTCTCTGCTCGGGGACGTGGCATACCTTAAGTTTTTATGTTATAGTATTTCTCGCAATATTCTCGCTTGCATATAGTATCGGATAAAGTTATATTTAATAACATTTTTTGTCAGTTTAGTTTTTTTATTGTGTAATGCGTGATTCTGTCCATAGTTTCATTCATAGTGCGAGCTTTATTTCACTGCTTATTAAATTTATTATATAATGTTACTGTTGAAGCCACTACTACACAGAATCAGAAACACCCAGCATAACCGATCAAGGTTGTACGTGAAATGCTTATATTAATATTATATTAAATATTTTATCATACAGTTCTTATTGTCATCGATTGTAATGCGATTTGTGAGCCTCAGTTTTTAAAAATAATTTTTTTAATATTATATCCTAGGCTTTTGTGCTGTTCTTACAAACATTTGAGAAGAATTCAATGCTTAACTAAGTAAATATACCGTTCTTTAAAAAATTCTTATTTCTGTTTCCCATTTACTAACTTCAGTTAACTTTTGCCTGTTTCAATTCACGTGGTTTCTTCTTACTCGCTCTATAGCAAGGATAACAGTTTGAAATTAAGGGGGTACATCTCACCCTACCAGTCCTCAGGTACATCTCACCCTACCAGTCCTCAGGTACATCTCACCCTACCAGTCCTCAGGTACATCTCACCCTACCAGTCCTCAGGTACATCTCACCCTACCAGTCCTCAGGTACATCTCACCCTACCAGTCCTCAGGTACATCTCACCCTACCAGTCCTCAGGTACATCTCACCCTACCAGTCCTCAGGTACATCTCACCCTACCAGTCCTCAGGTACATCTCACCCTACCAGTCCTCAGGTACATCTCACCCTACCAGTCCTTAGGTACATCTCACCCTACCAGTCCTCAGGTACATCTCACCCTACCAGTCCTCAGGTAAATCTCACCCTCCCAGTCCTCAGGTAAATCTCACCCTCCCAGTCCTCAGGTAAATCTCACCCTACCAGTCCTTAGGTAAATCTCACCCTACCAGTCCTCAGGTACATCTCACCCTACCAGTCCTCAGGTAAATCTCACCCTTCCAGTCCTCATGTACATCTCACCCTATCCCAGTCCTCATGTACATCTCACCCTATCCCAGTCCTCAGGTACATCTCACCCTCCCAGTCCCCAATTGCACCCCTCACCCTCCCAGTCCCCAATTGCATCCCTCACCCTCCCAGTCCCCAAGTACATCCCTCACCCTATCCAGGTAACCCTGGTGCATCCCTCACCTTACTCAGTTAGCCCTGGTACATCCCTCACCTTACTCAGTTAGCCCTGGTACATCCCTCACCCTACCCAGGTAACCCTGGTGCATCCCTCACCTTACTCAGTTAGCCCTGGTACATCCCTCACCCTTTCCCAATCCTTAGGTGCACGAAACTAATAAAAATGCAATGAGTATTATTAACTACAAATTCGATTATTGAATTAATCTTTGCCATGCATCCTCCAGCTCTCTATCGGGCCAGCCTCCTACGTCTGGCCCCTCGCTCTGCCCAGGGAAGCCTGCAGTTATTCATCAGAAGATTCTGCAGTTTAATTTCTGACAAATCAGCTGGCAGTGATGAGGCATCAGTTGACTCCGTGGCTACAGCTGCAGCAGCAGTTTCGCTAGATAAAGTCGCTAGTTCGCTAGCTTCAACATCAACCGTGGCCCTGACAGCATCTGGTCGAGCTCAAACTCTGGCAGATTTGGCTAATTCCTCGTCCACTCTGTCACAACTGATGTCCATGGGCGTAGATTTAAGCCGAGCGGAGCGCTGCCCTGGAGCAGCGCCTCTGCTGCTGTCCTTGGATTACGAAACCGAATTTAAGCCCAGATTTCAACTGCTATTAGAATTTGGCTGCCTGCCAAGAGAGGCTGCTGATATTGTTAGCGCGTTTCCTAGCTTGTTAGCAACGCCTCTGCCGGTTATTAGAGATCGGCTGGACTATTTCCAACGGGCTGGATTCGTTCGAGCACCTGAGATGCTCAGTAGGCAGCCAACAATATTGTCAATGTCGCCTGAGTCAGTTGACTCTAGACTAGCTAGACTGCAGCGTCTCTATCTGTTTAGCAATGCCCAGCTGGTGTCCGCTAGTACGGAGTGTCCTAAAATTATCACCTTTCCTATGGAGCATTTGGCTGGCGTGAGAACTTGTTTAGTTAAGGGATTGCAGCTGGGCGCTACTGCGGCTAGAAAGATGGCTGTACTGCATCCGCCTCTGATGGTAAGTTTGATTGATTTATTAGCAAAGAACATTATTGATTTTTTCTCTGAAATTCTTTGTGTCAAGTTTTATCTCGCCAGGTTTTTCTAGAATTTGATCCCACTGTTTAATTTCCCCATGTATCATAGATTATCGCCAAATTTTATAAATTATTCCAATATATCATAAATTATCCTTATATATAAAATTAGCCATATATAAATATCCCATACATCATAGGTTATCCCCATATTTCATAAGTAATTCCAATCCCACATAACACGTTAGCAAACGTCATATACTTGTTACATTATCCCGAATTATAATACCTTTTTTTCTTTATAACTATTTGATTAACTAATTAGTCTTGCTATCTCTAAATAATCCTATTCGCTATAATCTGTTCCCAATTCGCAGGTAAGCGAACAGACTCGCTTGTATCGCAACTTCGCCCTGCTAACCTCGGTGTACAAGCTGCACCCGGACTTGATTGCCAGCAACCCTCTGGTGCTGGTTAAACAGCCTCAGCGAGTAGCGGCCCGTTTGAAGTTTCTAACAGAGCTCAACAGAGCTCAGTTTGATCCGCAGCTGCCGCTGTACACTTCGCTGACTAAAGCCGTGACTGGTTCCGATGCCGAGTTTTGCAACCGGGTGGCTGACTGCTCGCCAGCTCGATACAGGGCTTTCCTCAAGACTCTGTAGCCATGTTTGGGCCTGAGTTTACCTGCTAGCTATAGCGTATTAAACTGACTTTTGATCTTTGCAAACTGTAATTTGGTACTGCAATCACTGCATTCAGTTAATTTTATTAAAAGGTAATAAATCAATCTCTTGCCGGAGGAATAAGTCCAGTCCTCGATTATAATGAAAATGGCCTCGCCTCTCCTGGTGTCCTTGAGAATCGCCTCTCCTAGTGGCCTTGAGAATCGCTTCTCTCCGATGGCCCTGAGAATCGCCTCTCCCCGATGGCCTTGAGAATCGCCTCTCTCCCAATGGCCTCGAGAATTGCCTCTCTCCCGATGGCCTTGAGAATCGCCTCTCACCCAATGGCCTCGGGAATTGCCTCACTCGGTGGCCTTGAGAATCGCCTCTCCCCGATGGCCTTGAGAATTGCCTCTCTCCCGATGGCCTTGAGAATCGCCTCTCTCCCGGTGGCCTTGAGAATTGCCTCTCTCCCGATGGCCTTGAGAATCGCCTCTCACCCAATTGCCTCGGGAATTGCCTCACTCGGTGGCCTTGAGAATCGCCTCTCCCCGATGGCCTTGAGAATTGCCTCTCTCCCGATGGCCTTGAGAATCGCCTCTCTCCCGGTGGCCTTGAGAATTGCCTCTCTCCCGATGGCCTTGAGAATCGCCTCTCTCCCGATGGCCTTGAGAATTGCCTCTCTCCCGATGGCCTTGAGAATTGCCTCACTCGATGGCCTTGAGAATTGCCTCACTCGGTGGCCTTGGGAATCGCCTCTCTCCCGGTGGCCTTGGGAATCGCCTCTCTCCCGGTGGCCTTGAGAATCGCCTCTCCCCGATGGCCTTGAGAATCGCCTCTCTTCCGATGGCCTTGAGAATTGCCTCACTCGTTGGTCTTGAGAATTGCCTCAGCCTCACTCGGTGGCCTTGAAAATTGTCTCACTCTGGTGGACTTTAGAAATGCCTCACTCGGTGGCCTTGAGAATTGCCTCACTCGTTGGCCTTGAGAATCGCCTCACTCCGTGGCCTTGAGAATCGCCTCTCCCCGATGGCCTTGAGAATCGCCTCACTCCGTGGCCTTGAGAATCGCCTCTCCCCGATGGCCTTGAGAATCGCCTCTCTTCCGATGGCCTTGAGAATTGCCTCACTCGGTGGCCTTGAGAATCGCCTCACTCCGTGGCCTTGAGAATCGCCTCACTCCGTGGCCTTGAGAATCGCCTCCCCGATGGCCTTGAGAATCGCCTCTCCCGATGTCCTTGAGAATCGCCTCTCTCTCTCGGCGATGGCCTTGAGGATCGCCCTTCCCCTAGATTCCTAGAATGACGATCGAGAGAGATTCTTCTGGTTAATTGGCCTTCAAAATGACCCTGAAAAGCCCATAAAATTATTTTGAAAAACTGTGCAACCATCAATACCAAAATATTAGTCTGTGTCAAACTGCTGCACCTCTACCCGCTGTTATTGTGTCTCACCCAATGAAGTATGCTTTGCTTTTATAAACCATTGTTGTATTATCCATTGTTGGCTGAATTTAATTTTGCTGCAGATCGAAACAGTTTCACGCGCCAGTTGTTTGAAGCTTGTAGTGACAAAAATTGCACAGGTTACTATGGCTTTTCTGCGATCCAGTTTGAGCATAGGAACAAGCCCTAGGCATAGGCATAGGGTGGGAGGCAATGCAGACAAAATCTGCCGCGTACTTTAGCACTAGAAGCGGCGGATGTGCCAACAAAGGCTGACAAATTTAATTAGTTCTTTTTCGTCAGCTTGGCGCTTTGATCTGTATAGATTTTATCTGTTGAAAATGCGCTTGAAAATAGTCGGAAATATTGAGGAACTGTGCCCAGTGTTCAAAAAGACAGAAAGTTTACATATGCTTTCTGTCAGTATGAGCCTAGAGCGAAAGGTCTAATTACAAAGCTATTTACCTGTGGAAGAAGAAATGTTGCACCCAGTATGCGCAACAGTGAGATAGGGACTTTTATTTTTTCAGCACAAAAATTGTTACTGCCTTCGATAAGAGGCAGACCTAATGTTCATCTTTTGATATGTTGTGCCTTTCTTATAGCTCTATAGATAGCTCTATAGAAAATATGAAAGCAATAACAATTTTTGTGCTGAAAAATGAAAACTTGTTTATCTCCATAGCGTTTTTTTGCGGCGAAACCAGCTTCATAAACATTTTCTTCTAAGAAAAGTACTTTCCTGTCCTAGTTTAGTAGTCCTTGGTTATACATGTAAGCATGTAACTTGAAAAATTTCACTCTAGTCGGAAATTCCGGCTTCAGTTCAAGACAACTACTACTAGTTGGTTAAGTTGGAACAGACTATATATTGCTTCATCCATGGAGGGGCTTTGGCCATAGACAACTTTTTAACTTTTTATTGCTAGAACCAACGCCAGTAGGGTTCTGGCTGACCAATAGAAATTCATTTAAACTCGCAAATGTACTTGCAAAAGTTCATTACATATTTAGCTATTGGAATATTGTGTAAAGGCGAACAGTTGAAAATTTTACGCACTTGCGACAGAACCTTGACAGTTTTTTTGCTTATTTCATATTACACCTAGTAGATTAATCTATTTAGCATAGCATGGAACTTCCGTTTATGCTAGTAACAGGCCCAGTTTGTGCTTAGTAAACAGACCCAGTTTGTGCTTAGTAAACAGACCCAGTTTGTGCTTAGTAAACAGACCCAGTTTGTGCTTAGTAAACAGACCCAGTTTATGCTTAGTAAACAGGCCCAGTTTGTGCTTAGTAAACAGACCCAGTTTGTGCTTACTAAACAGACCCAGTTTGTGCTTAGTAAACAGACCCAGTTTGTGCTTAGTAAACAGACCCAGTTTGTGCTTAGTAAACAGACCCAGTTTGTGCTTAGTAAACAGACCCAGTTTGTGCTTTGTAAACAGACCTAGTTTGTGCTTAGTAAACAGACCCAGTTTGTGCTTTGTAAACAGACCCAGTTTGTGCTTAGTAAAC
Organism: Macrostomum lignano; assembly: GCA_002269645.1. Taxonomy (NCBI): domain Eukaryota; kingdom Metazoa; phylum Platyhelminthes; family Macrostomidae; genus Macrostomum; species Macrostomum lignano. The sequence goes on from NIVC01001126.1 coordinate 135,919, forward strand.
AGACCCATTTTATGCTTAGTAACAGGCCCAGTTTATGCTTAGTAAAAAGACCCATTTTATGCTTAGTAAACAGGCCTAGTTTATGCTTAGTAACAGGTCCAGTTTATGCTTAGTAAACAGACCCAGTTTATGCTTAGTAAACAGACCCAGTTTGTGCTTAGTAAACAGACCCAGTTTATGCTTAGTAAACAGACCGGGTTTATGCTTAGTAACAGACCCAGTTTACGCTTAGTAACAGACCCAGTTTATGATTAGTAACAGATCCAGTTTATGATTAGTTACAGACCCGGTTTATGTTTAGTAACAGACCCAGTTTATGTTTAGTAAACAGACCCAGTTTGCGCTTAGTAACAGACCCAGTCTATGCTTAGTAAACAGACCGAGTTTATGCTTAGTAAACAGACCCAGTTTACGCTTAGTAACTGGCCCAGTTTTTCACCCCAGTGGAGTGCATTTCACCCCAGTTTACGCTCAGTAAGTATGCTTAATAAACGCTGGCACAATGGCCGCGAATTGCTGGCGGACGCGGACTCCGTGCTGATCGGTTCAATCGATCAGGGCACAGGCAGTTCTCGGTTCCTGGTCTTCTCCTCTTCAACCGGAGCCCTGATCACCTATCACCAGGAGGAGGTGGACATAATCTATCCTAGAAATGGTTGGGCAGAAGCGAACCCTGATCAGTTAGTACAGAGTGTACTTTCCTGCATCTCGTCTGCCGTATCGAACTTGGCGGCGCTTGGAATAGCAGCTAATAGGATCGGGTGCATTGGCATTGCTAATCAACGGGAGACCCTGGTTGCCTGGGACCGGCGAACCGGTGAACCGGTGCACCCGGCAATCCTGTGGCTGGACGCCAGAACCGAACAGACTGTTGAGCGATTGATAGCCACTACTAGATCGCGAAGTGCAGCCGAATTTCGTAGCATCTGCGGCCTGCCAATCACTACATATTTTACTGGGGTGAAAATTCGATGGTTGCTAGATAATGTGCCTGCGGCTAGGGAGCTACAGTCAAGCGGCAATCTTATGATGGGTACAGTGGACACCTGGCTGTTGTATAAGCTTACTGGTGAGTATGGCGAGGATGCCTTTTCGATACATATCGGTGGTCATCTAGATTGCATAGGTTCGATACCTATCGGTGGTCATCTAGATTGCATAGGTTCAATACATATCGGTGAGCATCTAGATTGCATAGGTTCAATACATATCGGTGGGCATCTAGGCTGCATAGGCTCGATAAATATCGGTGGGCATCTAGGCTGCATAGGCTCGATACATATCGGTGGGCATCTAGGCTGCAGAGTTCGGTACATATCAGTGGGCATCTAGACTGCAGAGTTCGATACATATCGGTGGGTATCTAGACTGCAAAGTTCGATACATATCGGTGGGTATATAAATTCCATATGTTCGATAAATATCGGTGGGCATCTAGACTGCAGAGCTCGGTACATATCAGTGGGCATCTAGACTGCAGAGTTCGGTACATATCAGTGGGCATCTAGGCTGCATAGGCTCGATACATATCGGTGGGCATCTAGGCTGCATAGGCTCGATACATATCGGTGGGCATCTAGGCTGCAGAGTTCGGTACATATCAGTGGGCATCTAGGCTGCATAGGCTCGATACATATCGGTGGGCATCTAGGCTGCATAGGCTCGATACATATCGGTGGGCATCTAGGCTGCAGAGTTCGGTACATATCAGTGGGCATCTAGACTGCAGAGTTCGATACATATCGGTGGGTATCTAGACTGCAAAGTTCGATACATATCGGTGGGTATATAAATTCCATATGTTCGATAAATATCGGTGGGCATCTAGACTGCAGAGCTCGGTACATATCAGTGGGCATCTAGACTGCAGAGCTCGGTACATATCAGTGGGCATCTAGACTGCAGAGTTCGATACATATCGGTGGGTATCTAGACTGCAAAGTTCGATACATATCGGTGGGTATATAAATTCCATATGTTCGATAAATATCGGTGGGCATCTAGACTGCAGAGCTCGGTACATATCAGTGGGCATCTAGACTGCAGAGTTCGGTACATATCAGTGGGCATCTAGACTGCAGAATTCGATAAGTCAGATAATTGATTTTACCTTGCACCAACCGTAGGCGAATACGCTACCGACGTAACAAACGCCTCTCGCACAATGCTACTCGACTTGGCAACCTGCCAATGGGATCCTAGGCTTTGTCGTTTCTTCGGTCTAGATCAGAAAATGCTTCCAAAAGTGTGTTCCAGCGCGGAACTGTTCGGCCGTATTAGTGTGGCCGACTGTCCGTTAGCAGGCGTCCCAATCACCGGCATTCTGGGCGATCAACAGGCCGCTTTAGTTGGCCAAGGCTGTTTAGAATCTGGCGACACAAAAAACACCTACGGCAGCGGCTGTTTCATGCTGTGCAATACCGGGTTGAGTCCGGTGGTGTCCAGCTCTGGATTGCTAACCACAGTTGCCTATCAGCTGGGCAGGTCTGCCGCTCCTGTGTACGCTTTGGAGGGTAGCGTAGCAGTGGCTGGTACGGCAATCCGATGGCTGCGAGACAGTCTGGGCATTGTTGGCAGCGTAGCGGAGACTGAAACTCTGGCTGGCAAAGTGCCAGACACTGCCGGCTGCTATTTTGTGCCGGCTTTCAATGGCTTGTATTGTCCGTATTGGCGCAGCGACGCTCGCGGCCTGATTGTCGGTCTGACTGGCGCTACAAGCCGGGAGCATCTGTGCCGCGCCGCTCTTGAAGCTGTGTGCTACCAGAGCAGGGAGCTGTTGGACTGCATGGAGACCGAGTGTGGCACTACGCTTAATAGGATTAAGGTTTGCGTGGAGATTGTTGCTCACTGGGGGGTTGCAGCTCAGTGTTAGGCTGGTAAATCAGTGCTGGAGTGACTATAGTACTGGAGTGACTATTAGTGTTGGAGTGACTATTAGAGTACTGGAGTAACTATTAGAGTATTGGAGTGATTATTAGAGTGTTCGAGTGACTTTTAGAGTACTGGAGTGACTATTAGAGTGCTGGAGTGACTCTTAGAGTACTGGAGTGACTATTAGAGTACTGGAGTGACTATTAGAGTACTGGAGTGATTATTAGAGTGTTCGAGTGACTTTTAGAGTACTGGAGTGACTATTAGAGTGCTGGAGTGACTCTTAGAGTACTGGAGTGACTATTAGAGTACTGGAGTGACTATTAGAGTGCTGGAGTGACTCTTAGAGTACTGGAGTGACTATTAGAGTGCTGGAGTGACTCTTAGAGTACTGGAGTGACTATTAGAGTGCTGGAGTGACTCTTAGAGTACTGGAGTGACTATTAGAGTGTTGGAGTGACTTTTAGAGTACTGGAGTGACTATTAGAGTGTTGGAGTGACTTTTAGAGTACTGGAGTGACTATTAGAGTGCTGGAGTGACTCTTAGAGTACTGGAGTGACTATTATAGTACTGGAGTGACTATTAGAGTGTTGGAGTGACTTTTAGAGTACTGGAGTGACTATTAGAGTGTTGGAGTGACTTTTAGAGTACTGGAGTGACTATTAGAGTGCTGGAGTGACTCTTAGAGTACTGGAGTGACTCTTAGAGTACTGGAGTGACTATTAGAGTGCTAAAGTGACTGGGGTGACTTCTAGAGTGATTAATAGTTGAGTTTAGAGAGTGCATTAGTTAAGATACAGTAAAAGTGCTTGGGATTAAACTTGTACTCTGCTTGAGTCACTAGCTGGCTATTTATGCACTCCATTCTTCAGGTGGACGGCGGCATGACATCCAACAGGCTGCTGATGCAGCTGCAAGCGGACCTGGCCGGGGTCACAGTTGTCCGACCCGAGATGGCCGAGACAACAGCCTTGGGCGCCGCCGTTGCCGCAGCCTGGGGCCACGGCATCGACATGACGGCCTCAGTCAGGCAGAGCAGCGTCACGGAGTTCTACCCCATGACTGGGCCAGTTGACCGGCTGAGGAAATTCCAGCGATGGCTGGACGCTGTACAGCGAAGCATTGGCTGGCACCGGCAAGAGGATGACGGCGAGGGCGACGCTGGCGGATCGTCCGCGGGGTCCTTGGGCTCCGCTGGTCATCTGGCTTTCGCCGTTTTTCTTGTCGGCTCCGCCGCTCTGTTAGCGCTGAGCTTGTCGGTTAAATAATTATCGATAATAACAAATTTCTACTTTCTTACTTTCTACTGGCGCAGAAATTAGCTTGATTTTTTACACAACTAACTGAATATTTGATTAGCTAAGTTTGGAATGAGGCTATGATTATAAAAATAGATGGCAAATTTTGCTTAAAGCCGAGATCAGCGAGATTAGGAAGTTTTTAGTTTTTTTAGCTATAATAACTAATCATTGATTTCACCTGCCCTAATGGCCAGATGTGCAACCGACATTCTGAAGGCTGCTTGCGGCTGTTCAGTCTAAGGACTGGAGGGTCGCCACACACAGCCTCAATTACCCCAGCTACCCATTTTACAGCTGGGTGAACTGAATCAATGCAGAGTTTTAAGTGTCTTGCTCAAGGACACAAATTGTTCCGAGTAGTTCGAGAATCGAACCGCCGACCTTTCAGTCGTGACAGTGCCCCAGAAATTCTGGACTAAATTTTTCCATGACCAGAATGCGGATGAATAGTGAATTTAGTGGCTAGCGAAATTGAAAACTTCCTTTCTATTACTCGTATTACACGTTTTGAAACAAATTCAGCGGCTTTCTGCCTTCGGCCCAGAGTATTCGATTTGCCCTCGTCCGGTGTTAAAACAAAATCGAACCGATTGATTGGTCAATTGTAAATTTTGTACTCTTTAGTATTGTTTTTTTATCATTTCGATTATCATTGACATTAATTTAATCATACAGACAATATAGCGTTAGTTCATAAAAAATTCAATTGTGATTATTGATTGTAATAAATTAGGCTCGTAGTTAATTCTTTTAATTGAACTTGACTGATTGTATTTATTCTCAGAATTTCTTGGTTAGTAATTAGTATGATGGAAGAGTCGACAATTTTCGACAATTGTAAGCTTTTGACAATTTAACAGTAGGAATACCAAGCCATTTTCCGCCCGTCGAACTACCAAGAGGAGGGGGAATTCCCTCACCCAGGCGGAGCTTCTGGACCTTCAACAGGCTAGTGACCAACGAAGGCAGAGCTGATGCAGACACATGTGGTCGACGTGCTGATGAAATTTAGAGGCTTGGCAAGGCTGCACTGAGGTGCAGTGCTGATTGGCGCACAGGGGTGTACTGAATACACTGGCGCTTATGGGAAAAATCCGACCTTCTGGCAGAATCGTCGAATATCTCGACGGTCCGGAGGGCTGGCGACTTGATTCTTGTTTGAGAAGGTGCGCAACAAAAAGTTAGCCCGTGTTCTTGAATTTCGTGTGCCTGCGTTGCTCCGTTCCGGCGCAGCAAAAAAAATTGTCAGGGGGGGGGGGATTCCCCCCCTCTTGGTAGTTCTACTGTTGGTAAAAGACTTGGAGATAGTTGTCGGTAGTTGGTAGTTCATTCTATTGTGCTGAAGCTCTGGCTTCTGTAGTTCCATCATTAGGCTAACAAAATGGATGAAAACTTTTTAAACTTTGTCTGTCTTGAAAAATTGGGCTAATTTATTAATTTGATGATGGAGAATTTTAGTCAGACAAAAAACTGTCGGTGGCGGGCCGGCAGTTGAAGATGGAGCGGAAAAGATGGGAGGCCCGCCATGCCAGTTGCTTGCGGTTGTTGACAATGGCATCCGGGTCAGTGACCAGGACGCCCAGATACTCTGTTTCAGCTGTTTTCCACCAGCGGGTGCTTCGCTGACCCCTGCGCCAGCGTCGGTTTAATAATAATAATACTAAATGATATTGTGATTTTAGTGCTATAAAAACTGAAAAAAAATGCTGCGACAACTGCGAGTCCATGAATGTAGTTGAAAAAATCAATATTTAGCTGCTGTTTTTTTAATTTAACACGCGTTGCTTATAAATATCGTTTATTTTTATGCTTGCCTAATAGAAATTTACGACAGTAGAAATGATTTTAAATAGTATATTAGAAGATAAAGTGGAAATTTTCAGCCTGCGTGAAACAATCGTGAAAAGAGAATCTACAGTAATTGAAATCACACTTAAAGCAAAAGCCGTCTCTTTCTCACTATCATTCAGCGATAGAAAACACCGTGCAGTTTAGATTGTGGCGAATAAAGCACTTCGCTTACATGACTTGGCCACAGGGGACATCGACCGGCGGATGCAGCGGGAAGGCCCTTGGCGTCCGAAGACTTCCATCGCTTAGTTAGGCAAGCACCTCGCTCTGAAAAACACTGGAATTGAGTCCATGCAGCGTGCTGGGAGTAGCTCCACACCGCTTTTCCCTCGATGAGGACGCGCAAGTTCCGAAGCCTGAGATCGGCTAGACCATGCCTCGTTTGAGCTGTCAGTGTAACAGCGGACTTCGGAGTCGCTCCAGCTGTCACTCGCCTCGTGTCGAGGCTGAACGATGATCCTTGTATCTCTGGCTCAGGAGAATGGTGGTTGGGATCGAGTCCATGAGGATGTTAAGCCTGCCAAACTCCTCGAGAGTCTTGCTTGAGGCAGAGGTGGGAGTGCGGGATAAGCAGTTGGCAGACGCTTCTTAAAGGCCCGCTCCTTTTTGAAGAACACCCCAGCATCTCGCATGCAGAAGGCGGTTCTTCGCGGCCTCTTCGATATACATGTAAATGCCTCTAAAGGGAGTAGATTGGTGAAGCGCCCATAGCCGTGCGCCTTCTATTGTATGCGCATACTTTACTATGTATGTTTTCCTGGCTCAGCCCTTTTGACTGCCGCGCGTATATACACGTTTCGTTTCCAAGTGCATAAATGTAGGTGAAAAATCAATTTTTAGCAGTATTTTTAATATTTCACACGCGTTCGCTCTCCCGACCCGTCAAGGTTCCGATGGAGTTTAGTCAGTCATTTCAGGGAAAACCTTTATTTTATGTGCTTGCCTATTATGAAAATTTAGAATTGATTATAATTAGTATGTGGATAAAGTGGAATTGGTAAAGTGATGAAATGCATCAAGCAATCGTCAATCAATAGTCTAAATGGGAATCTAATTGAAATCGGTTTAATGCTCTATAAAAATGGATTTAAGCTCCACGCTTATGCATATTGCATATTGCCGAAATAACTGCATTGGGTCTTGTGAATTGCTTGATAATATTTCTGCTGCAGGCTCTGTCAGTCGCTATCCTAACATGTAATTTTTTACAGCGTATCAGATTTCATCCGTGTTTGGGGTCATGACCAAATCTATTACTCTTATTATATCTCACTCATTCATTTTATAATACATTCCGATGAAATTCTTGGCTTGTGAGCATCGATAAGATTTCTTTAAAGTTCAAGCCAACCAAATACTTGAGCCTAATAAACTAACCTAGACGATAAACCTAGGCTAAAAAACTATAAGCCTAACCTAAAACAGAGCCCTAACCCGTATAGCCTAAATCGATGGCAGTCTGACAAGCCATGGACTTTATCCGCTCCGGAGTCGTATTCCAAACAATGCGCCAACCCCCCATTCCCCAAACAATCTGCGCCAACCCCCTTCCCCCAACAATCTGCGCCAACCCCCTTTCCCCCAACCGTCTGTTCCAACCCCCCTTCCCCAACAATCTGCTCCAACCCCCTTCCCCAACAATCTGCTCCAACCCCCTTCCCCAACAATCTGCTCCAACCCCCTTCCCCAACAATCTGTTCCAACCCCCTTCCCCAACAATCTGTTCCAACCCCCCTTCCCCAACAATCTGTTCCAACCCCCCTTCCCCAACAATCTGCTCCAACCCCCTTCCCCAACAATCTGCTCCAACCCCCTTCCCCAACAATCTGCTCCAACCCCCCTTCCCCAACAATCTGCTCCAACCCCCTTCCCCAACAATCTGCTCCAACCCCCTTCCCCAACAATCTGCTCCAACCCCCTTCCCCAACAATCTGCTCCAACCCCTTCCCCAACAATCTGCTCCAACCCCCTTCCCAACAATCTGCTCCAACCCCCTTCCCCGACAATCTGCTCCAACCCCCTTCCCCAACAATCTGCTCCAACCCCTTCCCCGACAATCTGCTCCAACCCCCTTCCCCGACAATCTGTGCCAACCCCCTTTCCCCAACCGTCTGTTGCAACCCCCCGGGAGCACGAGAATTTCCCACAGGAAGTTTTCCCGCCGAGCTTTTCCCACCGAGGTTTTCCCGAAGGATTTTTACAGTCGGAATTTCAAGTAAAACCAGTCTATAGACATTGCTGGACTAAATTAGAACTAGCCTAGAGTAGATTTTAAATCCGATTAGATTTGACTTGAAATTCCGACATGAAAAACCCTGCGGGAAAACCTCGCCGCGGGGAAATCTCGGCAGGGAGAAGCTCGGCGGGAAGACTTCCTGCGGGAAATTCTCATAGACCCCAACCCCCCTTCCCCCAACCGTCTGTTCCAACCCCCTTCCCCAACAATCTGCTCCAACCCCCTTCCCCTACCGTCTGTTCCAACCCCCTTCCCCAACAATCTGCTCCAACCCCCTTCCCCAACAATCTGCTCCAACCCCCCTTCCCCAACAATCTGCTCCAACCCCCTTCCCCAACAATCTGCTCCAACCCCCTTCCCCAACAATCTGCTCCAACCCCCTTCCCCAACAATCTGCTCCAACCCCCTTCCCCAACAATCTGCTCCAACCCCCTTCCCAACAATCTGCTCCAACCCCCTTCCCCGACAATCTGCTCCAACCCCCCTTCCCCGACAATCTGTGCCAACCCCCTTTCCCCAACCGTCTGTTGCAACCCCCCGGGAGCACGAGAATTTCCCACAGGAAGTTTTCCCGCCGAGCTTTTCCCACCGAGGTTTTCCCGAAGGATTTTTACAGTCGGAATTTCAAGTAAAACCAGTCTATAGACATTGCTGGACTAAATTAGAACTAGCCTAGAGTAGATTTTAAATCCGATTAGATTTGACTTGAAATTCCGACAGGAAAAACCCTGCGGGAAAACCTCGCCGCGGGGAAATCTCGGCAGGGAGAAGCTCGGCGGGAAGACTTCCTGCGGGAAATTCTCATAGACCCCAACCCCCCTTCCCCCAACCGTCTGTTCCAACCCCCTTCCCCAACAATCTGCTCCAACCCCCTTCCCCTACCGTCTGTTCCAACCCCCTTCCCCAACAATCTGCTCCAACCCCCTTCCCCAACAATCTGCTCCAACCCCCCTTCCCCAACAATCTGCTCCAACCCCCTTCCCCAACAATCTGCTCCAACCCCCTTCCCCAACAATCTGCTCCAACCCCCTTCCCCAACAATCTGCTCCAACCCCCTTCCCCAACAATCTGCTCCAACCCCCTTCCCAACAATCTGCTCCAACCCCCTTCCCCGACAATCTGCTCCAACCCCCCTTCCCCAACAATCTGCTCCAACCCCCTTCCCCGACAATCTGCTCCAACCCCCTTCCCCGACAATCTGTGCCAACCCCCTTTCCCCAACCGTCTGTTGCAACCCCCCGGGAGCACGAGAATTTCCCGCAGGGGGTTTTCCCGCCGAGCTTTTCCCACCGAGGTTTTCCCGAAGGATTTTTACAGTCGGAATTTCAAGTAAAACCAGTCTATAGACATTGCTGGACTAAATTAGAACTAGCCTAGAGTAGATTTTAAATCCGATTAGATTTGACTTGAAATTCCGACAGGAAAAACCCTGCGGGAAAACCTCGCCGCGGGGAAATCTCGGCAGGGAGAAGCTCGGCGGGAAGACTTCCTGCGGGAAATTCTCATAGACCCCAACCCCCCTTCCCCCAACCGTCTGTTCCAACCCCCTTCCCCAACAATCTGCTCCAACCCCCTTCCCCTACCGTCTGTTCCAACCCCCTTCCCCAACAATCTGCTCCAACCCCCTTCCCCAACAATCTGCTCCAACCCCCCTTCCCCAACAATCTGCTCCAACTCCCCTTCCCAACAATCTGTTCCAACCCCCCTTCCCCCAACCGTCTGTTCCACCCCCCTTCCCCAACAATCTGCTCCAACCCCCTTCCCCAACAATCTGCTCCAACCCCCTTCCCCAACAATCTGTTCCACCCCCCTTCCCCAACAATCTGCTCCAACCCCCCTTCCCCAACAATCTGTTCCAACCCCCCTTCCCCCAACCGTCGGTTCCAACCCCCTTCCTCTAACAATCTGCGACCCCTTACCCTGGCCGAGTTGTTCGACGTGATCTGTGCACATGCTCAAGTCCCGAAGTCAGTTTGCTTAGTGATCTAAGAGAACCACACCGTCACAACAGTAGCACTTGCTTCAGGTGCTTTCAGTCTTTTTCACTGCAAGTCGGATCCAGCATGCGAGTAGCTAACAAAAATTACAAATCTATCGCTTCCCTACCGAGGATCTCCTGCTAACATCCGGGACATGATGACATCCTTCCTGCTGACTTGAAGAATTCATGTCTTTTAGAACAACACTGTTTTTCTTCGTTAAGCAGCTGGTGCTCTGTCCGACCATGTCTAATGAACATCGCTTCACCGGCACTAAGTACTATGTTAAATCTGACATTCATGCTTCCCGAGCAAAGCTTGCTGAAGAACTTGAGCTTCAGGTGTTGCCTAGCTCCTATTTGTACGGAATTACATTAAGCCTTCTCTTCGGTAATAAAGATTTATCCTCTTATCTTAGCTAATGAGATATTCAACGAATGACGCGTTACATGTTGCAACAGATTAATAGAAATGAAAATGATCTGCCTCCGCATTATTTAATCCCTGACTTAAAGAGCTGACTTTCCTGCGCCTCTCCTCCCCCTGATAAACCCGTGCAGTTTTTGAGACAGACAGACAGCCAGACAGACAGATAGACAGACAGACAGACAGACAGACAGACAGACAGACAGACAGATAGACAGACAGACAGACAGACAGACAGACAGACAGACAGATAGACAGACAGACAGACAGACAGACAGACAGACAGACAGACAGACACAGACAGACAGACAGACAGACAGAGACAGACAGATAGACAGACAGACTAATTAGAAAAAATTAGAAAAAAAAACATAGTTTGCCTGCTCAGGACTGCACTCCGTTTCGCTCTGCTAGCTCTCTGTCGTTGTAGTCGCTTCGTTGTATCGTGAAAGGGATTGTCAATGAACGACAAGGCAGCTAACATCTCAGTACTATTCAGTGTCTGTCAGAATTCCAAACATGCATTTACACCCAAGAGTGCGCGGGCCTATACAGGTGTACTCAGATCAGATCGGAAATTTTTGAACTCTGCAGTTACATGTAGAGCTGGTATAAAAGATTGAAGAGCAAATTCAATTATTGTTAATTGCAGCTTATCTAAACGACAACACATTTAAAACATTTTCGTAGAAGTACAGGGTTGTTGTGCGCGCGTTGTATTTTATTCAATAGTGTGCGTGCAGTGCAGGTGTTCAAGCGTAGAGTACAACAAAATATTTGAATATAAGTTTAATGTGAGATTAGAGACTTGTGAGACTAGAGACATGAGAACATGAGATTAGAGACATGAGAACATGAGATTAGAGACATATGAGAATTAGAGATTAGAAACATATGAGAACATGAGATTAAAGAGATACGAGAATTTGACATTAATGTGAGATTAGAGACACTTGAGTATAAGACTAATGTTAAATTAGAAAGATATAAGAATGTGAGATTCGAGCGAAAACCATGCAGCCTCCAGCGAAAGCAGCAAAATTTTCGAGGTCTCGTGTAGGGGGCCTTGGGCTTCTGTTGACCATCTCATGAATGATTTACGTCAAGCAGAAAATTGAATTAGTTTAATTACTGAGAAAGAGGTGAAGTTTCCGGGTGTCATACTAAGCAAGAAATAGGTTTCACTGATGCATTGTTACGGACATATTTTACACAGAAATCGTCAACTTGACTAAATTATTTTAGAGCCTCATCCATGCTTAATCGATAGAATGACTATTCTGAAGCGCCCACTCGCAGCGGCACCAGCTCCACCGGCGCTGTGGCTGGTCTGTTCCTGCCCGGGTTGGAACTAGCGGTGCGGCTGCTGTTGTTTCCATGGTTTCCACGGCGCTGGCATCGAAAGAAGCGCAACAGCCAAGCCTGATAGGTGGAGTCTGCAGCGAACAGAAAGGCTGGGTTAATAGCCGAATTCGTCAGAGCCAGCCACATAAACCCCATGTAGACATCCTTGGCAATGAAGAGATGCCACTGCTGCTGCTGCTGCTGCTGCTGCTGCTGCTGCTGCTGCTGCTGCTCAGGTGAAAAAACGGTCGCCAGAAGCCAGAGATCGGCTCCCAGATTCCAAAGCTGAATTGGCGCCCAACAGATGGCGAACAGGCCAACCAGCAGAGCGGACAGCCGGAACATCCGCCTTGACCGGGCGATTCGGTCGCGACTGAGCCGATTGTTGCGACACTGGGGCTGGTCGAAGGCGCACAGGCTGTGCCCGACGCTGGACACCAGGCGGCAGATGCGGCGGTAAGCTGTGGCAATGATGCTCAGCGGTGCCACCAGCAGCACCAGCACGATGAAGCTCGAATAGGCGGCTCGAGCTGCCACTTCAACTTCCGGTCGAGCATCGTTGCCGTCGAATCCCAGCAGTTCCAGGCTGCGCTTCCAGCTGTCCTCGCAGCAGAAGGCAGCCGCGCTCTCGTCTAGACTCAAGTTGCCGGCTTCGGGCACGTAGCAGGGCACCAGATGGTAGTTGACGGCGTTGGGAAAGGCTGAAACGCCAGCCAGGATCCAGATGAGCGCCAGACTCCCCACGCTGGACCGCCACAATGTACCGAACCTCCGGCAGCAAGCGGACTCAGCGGTGACGCCGGCGGCCTGCCCGATGGCGCCACGAACCAGGCTCACCACGCCTCGGCATCGCCGCATGCTGACGGCCGTCAGGGTGAAGATGGAGGCGAACATCAGCAGGATGCTGCCGAAGCAGGAGAACACGCAGACCGGCTCGCCCAAGTCCCAACTGAAGCGGACGAATGCGTAGGCCGTCACTGGAACTACCATCGCGCCGATGGCCAAGTCGCAGAGGCACAGATTCATCAGCAACAAAGCGATTTGGCTCCGGCGCTGCTTTCGAGTGGCCAGAATGGCCTTCATCAGCAAGCCGTTGCCGACACAAGGACTACTTAAGTAGAAGGACGCTGCACTCCCGAATGGTGTAGATTTTTTTGAAGGCCATTTTTCAAAATGCTGTTATTTTTAAATGGTTGCATGTAGAGGTCTAGTTTTTTCACGGGGTTGCTCAGAATTTATTCCTCTTTTAGATGAGTGAACAGTTTCGGCTGCAACTACATGTATTCGCGAGAAATGTACAGCAAGGTACTGTTACCCCCTTCTTTATTATAGAACAATAAAGCTAGGATATTTAAAGGATAATTCCGACAATTGAGCTAATGTAATCCAATTAAAATGAGATGAGATTAACAAAGAACGAAGCCCGTCAGTCTGTACTTTTCAAAAGCCATCCCTGATCTTTTCAACAATAAAATAACAAAGAGCAAAAGCAGAGAAACTGGCACAATGCCAGTGCTGATAACAATCGATGTATCGTTGTTGGACTGGAAACAAAAAATGTTGAACTGAACTGGTTGCTTGTTGCACAGCAGCTCATTGTACTTTAATCTCAATTGATAGCTACAGTAAGGCAAATATGTATGTAAGGCTGCAAATATAAGACTGTGTATAGTGTATAGTGTATAGAAACTGTGGCAACTATTGGGTAGGCAACAGCAGTAAAATGCAGAAACCAACTTATGAAAGCAGCAACAAATGTTTAAACCAACGTATGAAAGCAGCAACAGATGCATAAACCAACTTATGAAAGCATAAGCATATTCAATGACGTGAATGTGAATTGGGTCTGTATAAAACATGGACAACCATGGACTATGGGTCAAATTACATGCTCAATCAATTAACAATGTTCGCTTCAATTCTACGAGCTATGTTGCCTCCGATTTTGGCTTATTGCATTTTTGGTTGGATATTTCGATATTTTCCAGTGTCCACTTCGTTTGTTTAAATTAGAGGTGTCTAAGTGTACAATGGGTGTTCAAGTTTTATACGAACTCGGTGTGTTGATAGAATGTCACGGATTTCTCAAAAAGCGTACAAACAGCTCATAACTAACTTGATGCTAACTTTCGCAGACGCCGTCCACTGCCGGGCGTCTCTCGTACATGGTCCGAATCACGACGCACGAGTCCTTTAAAAAATGTGTTAGCTAACCTCCTGGAAATGCGGCTAACCTGAGCTGGATCTGAAACAGTTACATCCATGAAAGCTTCAAAAACGTTAATAAAAGATCGGACACAATAGTTGACGCAGTGGATCTTGACAGAGGAGAAAAAAGCATAGCACAGGCTGGAGAAAACTAAAAGCCACTCTGGCGGGTGCCGGAGCTTGCCACGAGATAGCAGCGATGTAAATTCGCTACCGCCAGGAAACTCAGTTGCAAATGCTTCAAAAACTTCTGGAAGATGCTCTTTAGCAGCAACGTAACCGGAAATATAGTACAAAGAAGCATTCTCCTCATCTGTATTGTGGCTGATCTTGTCTTGAAGCTGATCAAACACCTCTAGATCAGAGTCCTTCATCCCATCGGAACAGCATGTCGCCGGCTCATGAGCCTCAAAGCTGTTCTGAAGCGCTCCGTACAATTTCATTCGGTGCAGCCGAGCACTGGCCATAACTTGCTCGACTGTTATGTAGTAACACCCGCCGTGGCCCTGGCGGTAGAGAGCGAACTCGGCCTCCAATCTGTCTGATTGCAGTACACCTTAAAGACAATTTCGTGACCCATTAGATAGCCGTGACCTGCATCCCCACAATTCATTAAATTCATTCCCTAGCAACAATTATTCAAAAACTGATTGCTGCATGTAAATAATGCAAAGAACTCACCAAGAAGAACGTAAGAAAATCGATGGTTGGTTAGAAGGTGTCTGCTGAGGCCCACCAGACCTCTTGTTGTCTGGATTAAAGCGTTGCGCGTCTCTGTGGTGAGCGACCGACCGCGTCCCGCACCTCGTCCACCCGGCATGCGCTCCACCAGTGCGGAGAAATTAAGTAAATGTGTCAAGCTGCTAGATTCTTCCGACGTAATTGGAGCCCTAAGTTTGTCATTCAAGGCAACGTGTGATTCTGGTGATTTAACATTAACTATTTTCCAAAAGGTGACCACATGGTCCACAAAGTCGGCTGAGTCATGGCGACCGTTAACACGAAGTGCGGCAACCGTCTTCTCGTTGAAGATGTCGACAACTAGTGACACCTTAGATTTGTAGTTACTTGTACACTTTGGAAGACAGCATTTCATTGGCATTGCAGAAATTCTGAAGCTAACAAAAAGAAATATATACAGCTTCTATACATTATATCTAGTAAAAAAATTGCTACAATACTGTATTGCTTTTATCCCAACAGGCCAATATAATCAATTCTATACTAAATCACTTCAATAGTATTACTAAAGTTGAAAATTTGTCTTCTAAAGTCTATTATACGCATTTTCCTTTAGAATCACTTTCTATATATAAATATTTATATTTTAAATTCAATGCAAGGCCTGAGTATTGAATATATCTTGGTTCCATTAAACTAGACTAGGTTAAAAAACTGCTCTCCAAACAGCAGAAATAAATTCAATATGTTGTTAGGCCTATCATTTAAATAAAATATAAAGTTTCAAGACAAGTCTGAAAATAGAACTTTTGTATCCAGTAGAACCGTTTAAGAAGCCTAATCTACAGATATTTGACAGAATAGTAAAATTAGTACCTTCTATACAATATGCAAGTATCTAATATCTATCTACCTTCAAATTAAGAATAATACTTTATAACGATCTACTCATAAACTAATCAGTAGGTCCTTTCTACACAACATTTTTGTAGAACATGCTAAAAAAGCATAGTAGGCCCTAGATATTATTATATATCAGGCATAGCCAGGGTATAGACTAACATTTAATATAGAATGTCTATAGCTAATTTAAATTTACCAAAAAAATAAAGACATAGAAAGCAGTCATCATAGAATGCTAAAGAAACTACTGATTATTGAGAGAAACTAACACTTTAATCCAACCTTTAACATTTAACATTACAGAATTGAAAACCCTCGAAAAAATACGAAGTATTTAAAAGTAAACGTGTCAAGGACACTAACTTGGCGAAATACAATAGAGGAGCGAATACACTAGGTCTTTTTGATAAGTTTCAGCAGTTTTTTCTTTTCAGCAGGGTTGTAGTCAGTCTGAGCAAGCCATTGAAGATGAAAATCGTGAATTTTTTGTATCTCGTTAATGTATTTTTCGGCGAAAATTGGCCTTCAAAAAAAATTACACGAACCGCGAGTGCAGCGTCCTTCTATAAACGATACTTAAGTAGTCCTTGTGCCGACAATGGCAGCCAGTCCGGTGAGGCCAAGCAGGCACAGCATCAGGCGGTGGAAACT
This sequence comes from Macrostomum lignano, assembly GCA_002269645.1. NCBI lineage: Eukaryota > Metazoa > Platyhelminthes > Macrostomidae > Macrostomum > Macrostomum lignano. The sequence goes on from NIVC01001126.1 coordinate 152,371, forward strand.
GCGACCGAAGCCGAAGCTGCCGCTGTTGACAGATGGAGGAGCAGTCGCCGGGTCCATGATAGTAAGCTCTCGAATCTGATGCGAATTAAGAGTTAACTAGAATCGATCTGCACGTATATAGATGCTTGTTATTCATCCTCTTCTCTTGTGTGGTATATATAATAACTGTGCATATCTGCTTCCTCATGTCTGAGACCTGTCAGGACCAATCAAAATAGCCCTACTTTGATCAGCATCAGCATCAGCCACTTGTTTGCTATAGATTGCAGAGAAGCCTTTATATCTCTGCTCCAGATCTCATATGGCCTCAAATTTTGTTTCTAGCCATCTATTTGGCATCCGTTTGAGATCGCATCCTATGATCTTTTAAAACACCGATTGACTGCTGATCGTGAATTCATCCATGGTTACAGCAGCTTTGCTAAAATTTGGATGTGAATGTTGATTCGGAAATGAAGGAAATGAATGAAGGATGAAGGAGAAGAAGCCTTCGACCATAGACAGGTAATTAAAACAATGAGCGGAGATTAATTTCTCCGCCGGAGATTAATTCGCGTCGTGCTCGCGGTTCACAGGCCCTGAAATACATTTCTAAGTACAGCGAATAGCGATAGAATCTTTAGTACAATCTGCGAGCTCCCAAGGCTAAACTTTAATATACAAAATTAGTGCTGGGTTTTCCTTAATTTCCGTTCCGCTGGAACGGTTCTTTAATTTCTTTCCTTTTAGGTCAAAACCCTGGCATAAAGCTCTATAGAGTCCTGAACCGAATGTGGGTTGTGCACAAAGAGGATTCTGTTTTGCGCTGTCAAAGACTTGAAAGTTGAGTCTATCTATGGTCAAAAAGCCATCATTTATTATGAATTATTCGATGAAGTGTTCAGACCGCGATTCCTCTTCTGTCACTTTTAGTTTAAAGTCCACAATGTATTAGCAGGGGCGTCGCCATGGATTTTATGGTGTGGGGGACAAAGCCGAGAATTCTACATGTACATGTAGATGACTAAATTCCTACATGTACATTATTTTCAGAAATCGGTGTTGTCAGCACCCATTTTAGCGCCGCAGGCAATCATTTTAGCACCGCAGGCAATCATTTTAGCGCCAGCAGGCAATCATTTTAGCGCCGCAGGCAATCATTTTAGCGCCAGCAGGCAATCATTTTAGCGCCAGCAGGCAATCATTTTAGCGCCAGCAGGCACTCATTTTAGCGCCAGCAGGCACTCATTTTAGCGCCAGCAGGCACTCATTTTAGCGCCAGCAGGCACTCATTTTAGCGCCAGCAGGCACTCATTTTAGCGCCAGCAGGCACTCATTTTAGCGCCAGCAGGCAATCATTTTAGCACCGCAGGCAATCATTTTAGCGCCAGCAGGCAATCATTTTAGCGCCAGCAGGCAATCATTTTAGCGCCAGCAGGCAATCATTTTAGCGCCAGCAGGCAATCATTTTAGCACCGCAGGCACTCATTTTAGCACCGCAGGCAATCATTTTAGCGCCAGCAGGCAATCATTTTAGCGCCAGCAGGCAATCATTTTAGCGCCAGCAGGCACTCATTTTAGCGCCAGCAGGCAATCATTTTAGCACCGCAGGCAATCATTTTAGCGCCAGCAGGCAATCATTTTAGCGCCAGCAGGCAATCATTTTAGCGCCAGCAGGCAATCATTTTAGCGCCAGCAGGCAATCATTTTAGCGCCAGCAGGCAATCATTTTAGCGCCAGCAGGCACTCATTTTAGCGCCAGCTGGCACTCATTTTAGCACCGCAGGCAATCATTTTAGCGCCAGCAGGCAATCATTTTAGCGCCAGCAGGCACTCATTGTAGCGCCAGCAGGCACTCATTTTAGCACCGCAGGCAATCATTTTAGCACCGCAGGCAATCATTTTAGCGCCAGCAGGCAATCATTTTAGCGCCAGCAGGCACTCATTTTAGCGCCAGCAGGCACTCATTTTAGCGCCGCAGGCACTCATTTTAGCGCCAGCAGGCAATCATTTTAGCGCCAGCAGGCACTCATTTTAGCGCCAGCTGGCACTCATTTTAGCACCGCAGGCAATCATTTTAGCGCCAGCAGGCAATCATTTTAGCGCCAGCAGGCACTCATTGTAGCGCCAGCAGGCACTCATTTTAGCACCGCAGGCAATCATTTTAGCACCGCAGGCAATCATTTTAGCGCCAGCAGGCAATCATTTTAGCGCCAGCAGGCACTCATTTTAGCGCCAGCAGGCACTCATTTTAGCGCCAGCAGGCACTCATTTTAGCGCCAGCAGGCACTCATGGACAAAAACCATATCCATAGACAAAAGCCATAGACAAAACCCATGGACCGCTCTGCATCGAAGAGGGGTCGGACCGGCCTTGACGCGGTTGAAATTCATGCAGTCGCTGCCAAAGACGACTCAGGAGCAAATGAAGCGACCTTTGAGAAGTTCTTGCGAGAAGTTCTTGCAGGGCAACACTGTAGTAGAAGATTGCGCGAGTTTTAGTTGCGCAACTTCTGATGACGACTTTAAATCAATTCTGATCAGTGTTCCCACGTTTTTTAGTTTGTTTATTATCTACAAAACTTTTAAGAAATCAATTTGACTTGCTGCACAAATATATCCAAAAAACTCCAAACAGACGCCCAATTCAAAGTAGTTTTAATCACAAAATAGGCGTGTGTGGGTATAGTTGTTTCCTATGTTTTGCACTATTGGCTCGTTTAAATTTCCAAGTCGCTTTTCACCGAAAAAGTTTTCTATGGTTAAAACGCCATCAAATATGCAACGTGGGGGGGAGAGGCGCCATCGATTTCCTGCAGATGAAACCGCGCATCAGCGCTGGCTGCCTGAATTTGCCTAACGCTAATTATAGAAGCAGTCTGCATTTTTTAACATTTGTTTGATTCTTGGTTTATAATGACGTGTGAGCACGAGTGCGTAGCTTTCGGCAAATAGTGCAGACGGATGTATGCGAAAATATCCGAAAATGTCCCCCTATTATATATTTGACATTAAAACTTGAAAACTGCGAAATTAGTCTGGCTGTTTTGTGTTTTCGCCAGACTAATATCACTAATTAAAAATCCTTTGCCAAGCCGCCGGCGAAGCCTCTCAATCACCATCATTATTTCATCCGTCGGCTAATATGCACAAGTAAGTCCGTTTATTTAATGCACGCACTCGCACTCCCAAAATGACAATAGGCAGTAGCTTAGCCACATGTAACTTTTAATTAGCCTAATCTAACACCAAAGCAGTTGACAATCCGTACCAGTAACCTCGAATTCCGGCCCGGAGCTCGTGGCGCAACGGTAGCGCGTCTGACTCCAGATCAGAAGGTTGCGTGTTCGAATCACGTCGGGCTCAAATAGTTTTTATCCTTACAAGAAGTTTCTGCATAAAATAAAATAAAATTGAGAAACAGCTTTACGATGTTATTCTTATTAAATTTTTATTAAAGAATTTTTTTTCAACAAATACAAATAATTTTTCTGTAGGGGCGATATGTTTAGAAAAAAATCGCTTGAAAATAAAAACTTGCGTACTGCGTAGTGATAGTGTTATGAGCATATGATTTATATTTAAAGCATCTATCTTTTTATTTATGCTTTCACTCTTAATGCAAAAGAAGCAGAGAAAAGTTTCAATAAAATACTCTATTGATAAATAAATCATAAGATTGGCTATTTGACAGGCTCAGACAAACTATATAATTACCGGCTGGTAGGCATGCCCTTATATTCTACTTTTAGTAGAACACTCAGATTTATAAGTTCTTTAAATATTGCTTAAATTCTTATAAATTCATTAAAATTATCGGACTCACATCTCTATCATCATCACAAGCAACCAAAATCACAAGCTCGAAAAGTCACATCGTCGAAAACTGATTTCGCAGCCACCATCACAAGCTCAGAAAATTATATCGTCGAAAAACAAGCTCCAAACCTAACCCTAAGTTCCTAACCCTAGCCCTTAACGAGCTTGTGATGGTGGTGCTAGCAAAACTTTTCTTCGACTTTAATACTTCTAGAGTATTTTCTAAAACTTCTTCGTCGAGTGAGTTTGCGAATTGCGCATGTACAGCGCAGGGTGATTTTCTGTTTTTACAGTTACAGTTTGCGAGTAATTAAAAGGCGTGATTGGCCTCGCCGCTTCAATGACAGTTAAAATAAAAATACAGGCTACTCCCTTAAGCTGTTGGAGCTCGTGGCGCAACGGTAGCGCGTCTGACTCCAGATCAGAAGGTTGCGTGTTCGAATCACGTCGGGCTCAGATAATTTTTGCTAATTTAGTATTTTTTGCTTTCAAATAAATTTGGTTGTTGACTCGTTAAACATGAATCCAAAGATAACCAACGTTTTTTTGACGACAGAAGTGTTCTGCTTTAATCTCAATAGTCATAGAGCGTCTCGGAAACTATGGAGTACACTATATTGCCGATATGTTTCGTATAAAACCTAACCAAAATAAATGTACAGCTACTCACCGTGATGCGACACTGCGTTTACATTACGATCGCATAAAAAAACAACGAACAGCCCGAACGACCAAACATCGAACGCTGTTTCTTGACTAGATGAGATTTGTACGCAATACATTAATATTAGAAGTATTGCTAAGCTTCAGATCCGAAACGGAATAGCCGATATGTTGTGTATGACAGTATATGACAGTATAAGTAGTACGCTTTAGAGCTAAAAAATCCACTAACTAAAAATAACGGCTAGCTTAATTTTACCAAAATAATTCTGTATGCCTAACTATTTTTAAAGCCCCCCTTATACCCAATTGCATATAACAAATAATTTTTATCTTTGTCTTTCCAGTGTCAGCTGTTTTACATTGTACAACACAAGAATACAATAATGTTACTTACTTGCTACTGTCATCGACAAGAAAAAAATAGTCAAAAAACGGAAAAAGTTCATTTGATTATCAGATAGGAAATTGCATTTTTCTACAATGAAAGCAAGCTTGAGTGATTTTAAACAGATTTATTTTTTTCTACCGATTTTTTGTAAAAATCAGCACAAAACAACGCATAGTATATGTGGATGGTATGCAAATTAAATAGCTTCTCAGTAAATTCAAGGGCATCACACCAAAGAAACTGTGCCTTGGATTCTGGAATATGAGGGCAGCGCTTGGCATATAAAAGCATCAACTCACAACACAACAAAAGCATTGTCGCATCCGTGCTTGTGTACAATAAATATCAATTATTTTTTGTTCAAGACATTTTCACATAAAAAATGAAAAGAAAAAATTTACACAAAATCGAACAAAAGTACATATTATAACATTATTTGTTACACCAATAATCCACCTTTAGCATCTAGTTACTTTATTTTTTAGTAAGCATAGAATAAAATTCAAATCAAGCGCAGTGATTTTTCAATTACTATTATTTAGAAAACACAGTAGAAACTAACAACGATCAAATTAATATCAACACACTATCAGTGTCACCTAGGTAAGCTACTCAAAGTAGCACTGGTTGACTAGGCCGACGCAAAAATAGGAATTGAGAATCAAATTTGATTATATCAATAACCAATTTAATTTGCAAGAATATCAGCTTTAAATGAACAAACTACAAGTCTCCAGCAAATATACGCTTTAATGTGTACCGCACAGTCACTGTGGATTGTGTATGATAGAAAGCCGGACAGTGAACTGCCCGAATTCGAGATCTCAAGTCCGTGGTCAGTGGTTCGAATCCGTAACGTAGTTTTATAACTCAGTTCATAGACGAATCGTTTGTCTCCACGGTAGTTCTGTGCACTGCCAACCGAGAGATGGGAAAGCAGTAAATTTATATTTCATCGCAATTTACTAAAGTGCGCCTGGACGTCAAATTCTCACCCAGACATCCAAAGCATCAAAATCTCACCCAAAGACATCTCAAACATCTAAATCTCACCCATAGACACCTCAAAGATCTAAATCTCACCCATAGACACCTCAAACATCTAAATCTCACCCATAGACACCTCCAACATCTAAATCTCACCCATATACACCTCCAACATCTAAATCTCACTCATAGACACCTCAAACATCTAAATCTTACCCATAGACACCTCAAACATCTAAATCTTACCCATAGACATCTCAAACATCTAAATCTCACCCATAGACATCTCAAACATCTAAATCTCACCCATAGGCACCTCAAACATCTAAATCTCACCCATAGACACCTCAAACATCTAAATCTCACCCATAGACATCTCAAACATCTAAATCTCACCCATAGACACCTAAAACATCTAAATCTCACCCATAGACACCTCAAACATCTAAATCTCACCCATAGACACCTCAAACATCTAAATCTCACCCATAGACACCTTAACATCAAAACTTCAACCCATTTAAGCACCGAAGTTTTACGACTCCATTAACGGTGTTAAGCAGGTAATAAACTCAGAAGATTGTAAGTCAATCAGTTATTTTTCCTACCTCCATCCCCTTGACCACCGTGGCCACTACCGACTCCATGCTCGTAGGCTTTGACTTCGGCAAATATCAACTGTTTCCATTCATCGACGCTCAATTCCCTGGTGTCCACCGAGTGATCGTATTGGCTGGGCGGGGCGCCGTTCACCTCAGCCTCGTCGTACCACATATTGATGTAGGGATGCGACAGGGCCTGCAGCACAGTGATTCTCTGCTGGGGATCGATTACTAGCATTCGACTGAGCAGGTCCCGGGCCATGTTCGCGTTCAGATTGATGTGTTCAACGCTGTCCGCTGGGAAGCACTCGTTTGGGAATAATTGATCGAATGGACACGGAGTGTACCTGATGGGACGGTTGAGGAATGGGATTTTTGGTGTTTACTTGGCTATGGGATTCTTTTGCATAGGATTGGGACTACTAGTTGTGGGATTCTTGGCTATGGGATTCTTGGCTATGAGATTCTTGACTGTGGGATTCTTAGCTGTGGGATTCTTGGCTGTGGGATTGGGATTCTTGGCTGTGGGATTCTTAGCTATGAGATTCTTGGCTATGAGATTCTTGACTGTGGGATTGGGATTCTTGGCTGTGGGATTGGGATTCTTGGCTGTGGGATTGGGATTCTTGGCTGTGGGATTGAGATTCTTGGCTGTGGGATTTGGATTCTTGGCTGTGGGATTCTTGGCTGTGGGATTCTTGGCTGTGGGATTCTTGGCTGTGGGATTGGGATTCTTGGCTGTGGGATTTGGATTCTTGGCTATGGGATTCTTGGCTGTGGGATTGGGATTCTTGGCTGTGGGATTGGGATTCTTGGCTGTGGGATTGAGATTCTTGGCTGTGGGATTGGGATTCTTGGCTATGAGATTCTTGGCTGTGGGATTGAGATTCTTGGCTATGGGATTCTTGGCTGTGGGATTGAGATTCTTGGCTGTGGGATTGGGATTCTTGGCTATGAGATTCTTGGCTGTGGGATTGAGATTCTTGGCTGTGGGATTGGGATTCTTGGCTATGGGATTCTTGGCTGTGGGATTGAGATTCTTGGCTATGGGATTGGGATTCTTGGCTGTGGGATTGGGATTCTTGGCTGTGGGATTGGGATTCTTGGCTGTGGGATTGAGATTCTTGGCTGTGGGATTGAGATTCTTGGCTGTGGGATTTGGATTCTTGGCTGTGGGATTCTTGGCTGTGGGATTGGGATTCTTGGCTGTGGGATTCTTGGCTGTGGGATTGGGATTCTTGGCTGTGGGATTGAGATTCTTGGCTGTGGGATTTGGATTCTTGGCTGTGGGATTCTTGGCTGTGGGATTGGGATTCTTGGCTGTGGGATTCTTGGCTGTGGGATTGGGATTCTTGGCTGTGGGATTTGGATTCTTGGCTATGGGATTCTTGGCTGTGGGATTGGGATTCTTGGCTGTGGGATTGGGATTCTTGGCTGTGGGATTGAGATTCTTGGCTGTGGGATTGGGATTCTTGGCTATGAGATTGGGATTCTTGGCTGTGGGATTGGGATTCTTGGCTGTGGGATTGGGATTCTTGGCTGTGGGATTGGGATTCTTGGCTGTGGGATTGAGATTCTTGGCTGTGGGATTGGGATTCTTGGCTATGAGATTGGGATTCTTGGCTGTGGGATTGGGATTCTTGGCTGTGGGATTTGGATTCTTGGCTGTGGGATTCTTGGCTATAGGATTGTGATTCTTGACTATGGGATTGTGATTCTTGACTCCAAAGACAGGGACCAAGAGTACCGATATTTCCGGACGAGTTCACCGCATTTACCTTGGCCGAGTCTGCACATAATTTCGAACGGCCGGATTCAGTCTGACCAGAAAATCCTGCCCAGGAGTGCCAAGCAGTTCGGTGACTTTGGTCCACTGGTCGATATGATCAGCCCCTGGGAACAAGATCCTGCTGCGCAATATTTCGCCGAATATGCAGCCAATGCTCCAGATGTCAACGTTCTCTTGGTAGCCCATGCCCAGGATGACCTCGGGTGACCTGTAATAACGGGTCACCACGTATGGGGTCATCATGAAGGAGCCGCCGGCTGTTCTAGCCAGACCGAAGTCCAAGATTTTCAGCGTGCAATCGGTTCGCACTACTATGTTGGACGGCTTCAGGTCCTGAAAGTTGCGGGGTTCAGGGAGAATATCTTTGATTATTAGGGGGGCTTCATCGCCTTAGTGGCCCAGCAACTGACACTCTGGGAGGCTGGCCCGGCAACTGGAGATCTGGGAGGCTGGCCCGGCAACTGGAGATCTGGGAGGCTGGCCCGGCAACTGGGGATCTGGGAGGCTGGCCCGGCAACTGACACTCTGGGAGGCTGGCCCAGCAACTGAGGATCTGGGAGGCTGGCCCGGCAACTGGAGATCTGGGAGGCTGGCCCAGCAACTGGAGATCTGGGAGGCTGGCCCGGCAACTGGAGATCTGGGAGGCTGGCCCGGCAACTGGAGATCTGGGAGGCTGGCCCGGCAACTGGAGATCTGGGAGGCTGGCCCGGCAACTGAGGATCTGGGAGGCTGGCCCGGCAACTGGAGATCTGGGAGGCTGGCCCGGCAACTGGGGATCTGGGAGGTGGCCCAGCAACTGTGGATCTGGGAGGCTGGCCCAGCAACTGAGGATCTGGGAGGCTGGCCCGGCAACTGGAGATCTGGGAGGCTGGCCCGGCAACTGGGGATCTGGGAGGTGGCCCAGCAACTGAGGATCTGGGAGGCTGTCCAAGCAACTGGGGATCTGGGAGGCTGGCCCAGAAAACCCCAGTGCAATGAAAACCTTACCCTATGGATAATCCCAGCGGAATGCAGGTGCCGAATGCCGCACAGCATCTGATAGAGCAAATAGGACAGCCGCTCGTGATCCAAATCCATCTGGATTATCTGACACAAATTGGCATCCATTAATTCCATCACTAGGTACACATCGGAGAACTCTTCCAATGTGGACTGCGGGCTGAACGCGTTCAGTAACCCGATGATCTGAGGTAAGAAAGAAGTTAATAGAAGTGAAAATTATGGTCATATTGGTACTCAACGATTTGGTATAAGCAAATTAATATTTAAACAGACTCACATTTTTATGATTTACAATTTTCATTAGCACAAATTCTCGATAAGCTCGTTTAGCATGGGTGACATTTTGAAAGGGCCTTGCCAACTTCTTTATTGCCACATTCTCGTTCCTGACCGAGTCGAAAGCGGCGCTGAAGGTGGAGATGGAGATAAACACTTGTTGATAGATTGAATGCTTCGGTTTATGGGCGATTCTTGATGGTTTATGGGCGATTTTTGATGGTTTATGGGCGATTTTTGATGGTTTATGGGCGATTCTTGATGGTTTATGGGTGATTCTTGATGGTTTATGGGCGATTCTTGATGGTGCATGGGCGATTCATGGAATGGTTTATGGGCGATTCATGGAATGGTTTATGGGCGATTCTTGGAATGGTTTATGGGCGATTCTTGGAATGGTTTATGGGCGATTCTTGGAATGGTTTATGGGCGATTCTTGGAATAGTTTATGAGCGATTCTTGGAATGGTTTATGGGCGATTCTTAGAATGGATTATGGGCGATTCATAGAATGGTTTATGGGCGATTCTTGGAATGGATTATGGGCGATTCTTGGAATGGTTTATGAGCGATTCTTGGAATGGATTATGGGCGATTCATGGAATGGATTATGGGCGATTCTTGGAATGGATTATGGGCGATTCTTGGAATGGATTATGGGCGATTCTTGATTATTTTAAGGGCGATTCCTGAAATGTTTTATAGGCGATCCTTGATGGACGATTCTTGATGATTTACTGGCAATTATTGACGGCTTATGGGCAATTTTTAACGGTTTATTGGTGATTTTTTGTGGTTTTCTGAGTGATTATTGGTGGTTTATTGGCTTTTTTATGGTTTATGGTCGATTCTCGATTGTTCCAAGGCAATTTTGGATGGTTTATAGGCGATTCTTGGAGTCTTTAGAAAACTAGAAACTTAAATAGGTGATTTGTGAAGGTTTAAAAGATAATTGGAGCTTTATGAAGATTGTTGATACTCAGTGAGATCTTTGGACGTTTCAAAAATATTAATATCTAAGTAGTTTTCTGATTTACCACTAAGACTGACTTACCAAACAATGCCCTGGGCACCAGATCCTATTGGACGCAGGTTCTGATAGCGCTCCAATATGGTAAATGTTGAGTCACCAATTTCCACACAGTAATAGCCAGGTGGAGCAGGTTTCATTGACATGATTATAAATTTAGTTTTATTTAAAAAAGTGGCAACAATTTTACAGCAAATCAAAAAGTAAAATTTTTATTTCCATGGGATAAGTCTATTTGGATTAAGTAAAATAATCTATATAATAAGTACACATTTTTTATCTACATATATGCTAGGTCATAGCCAAAGTAGTCTAGTGCAATGCTCTTATATGCTAGCAAACCAGGCCTAAATCCAAGTGCAGTCATATTAGTTTGGGGTAAATTGAAATCTTGATTTGTCTGCTTGTGCAATTAATAACCTTGGGAGAAAACCTTTAAGGCACAATAAAGCACCATGCCTAACAATAAATAAAGTTAGGTTAGGGCCACTATATACTTGTATTATAGAGCTAAATATGACTACATGTGTATCTTCATACTTAATATATCTTATCTACTTATGGTAGTCAATAAAATGGGTAGTAATGCCTCTTACTAGTTGTGTATCAATGTTGCTTAAAAAGTGATGTTGCTCTAGCATTTGGGTTTATAATTATAGGCCTAATATTTTTAAGAAAAAAATAAAAATTTTAACTTTAGGAAAAGTTATCCCATTGAAAGTTATGTATATATAAAAATAATTAGGTTAAAAAAGGTTCTACTACTTTCTAGAAGTGAATAGGCTTAGCATAGATAGGCTTATTGATTAGGCCTATTATATAATAAATATTAGGAGGCCTATATATTATATATATAGGCCTATTGCAATACCTAAACCAATCTAGCTAAGCCCCTAGGTGGCAAGATACCTAAGCAAGATATAGTATAATTTAATGAACATAAAACATTTAAGTTTTGTTAAGTTCTTAGCCTAGGCTTAATAAAGTTTAAAGCTTAGGCCTATAATAAAATAACTCAACCTAACTCCTAAGTCTAAAATTAAAAATTGAATATTGGCTCAGATGGCATCAAAATTTTTGGTTGGATCAAATCAGGATAATAAAATAAGTTTTCTAATTTTTCTAGAGATTCTAGGGAGGGATTCTAGAATTCGGGTCAAGAATCCTACCTCTAGCTAGTCAACTATATTAAACACTAGTTGAGGAGGTGGGGGAAGGTCTGGCCAGCCACCCTAGGCCAAGCCATGTCGCATGCCATTCATCTAGCCTACCTAGTTTTAGAAGTAGAAGACTATAGGCCTAAGGCCTAGGCCTAACTATTGTAGGCCTATTGCAAAAACGTTTACTAAAAAGATGGTCAATTAGGCCTAATAAATGAAAAACTGAAAAGAAGCAAGCAATGTCGATTGCGTTACAAGTTACAGACGAGATCGTTTAATGAATGTCTGATTTGAAGAACTGTCCCTGTGGGCCTGTGGCTTTCGTCTGTCGCTGTCGGTAGTCGGTCTGACTGACGGCCAGGAAACCCACACTGCCACACGACACATTTAGGGTAGCCGGGAGGCCCGAGGACAGTGATTAAGACGTTAGTAGTATAGTATTATTAGTATAGGAACAAGTGGCTCAGGCAAAATAGCTTGTTTAGCCAATACGAAAAGCTTGTAAGAGTACTGTCACTGAATATTTTTTTAAAGTATGATCGATCAGAGTAGCAAAGAACATTTTCTATGAAATTAATCAAAATTCAATCTAGATCTAGTTCAAATTTTCGCCAAAAAGTGCATTGTTAAACAAGTTAAACATCCTTTTAATTTTGAAATACATTTTTTTGAATATCAGCTCAAAAACAAGCTCAAAATCGTTTGCCATCTGTTACAGTCTCGTTCAAAGTTCTTTGTGTCGGATCACTTTTCACTTTGAGTCTATTCTGGTTTTCAGTAGACTGCAGTTGCAGGGGTTGCCATTTGCCAATGCCAAATACATTTCGGGGGGAAGAGATTACGAGCTTACTTGATTTGATTGGTTCGCCCAGCTGACCAACGTTATTAAAAAAATTAATAGGCGACAGTCAACACAGCAGGCGATCAACTAGAAACCAAATCGATATAAATGGCACTTAATTTGAAAAACTCTTAACTTGAAAATTTTGTAATCGAAATCGCGCATGAAATGATGCAAACACTGGCCAGTTCAGAAGGAAATTTTCGTTTAAGCGCTGTTACTATCTCAGAATATCAGAACCAGAACCAGAATCAAATCCCTGTACCGCTCTACTAGGTCCTCATAAGAAATTATAGTTACATGTATAGTTCAAGAGAGGATCTTTTGGTGACTCAGTCACAACAAAATTATGCAATCCCCCTTTTAACAGAAGGAAGTAGTTCTATAGAGAGCAAGCAGGGACAACTAAAACTTTTAATTTTAAAACTTTTAGCTGCCAGGCTGCAGCTACATGTATTATGCGCTTCGGTGCCAGCAGCAGAGGAGCTTGGAGTTGTTGCATGCGTGCAGTGCATCACAAATTTGTACTTCTGTAAACCATATCTTTTGTACTTGGTGGTCTGCACTCACCAGCAATACAAACTGCAGTGCATGGCCCTTCTTGCAACAACCATTGCAGGAGCAGAGAGCCATTTTTTGCAATTTATTTTGTCTCTCGAAAATCAGCAGAAATGAAAAACAAATAACATTGAATAAGAAAATTGAAATTGTCAAATAATCGTGCAAAATTAAATACATGTACATGCAATTGCATCGATCAGTGCAGAAAATAAAATGAAGAATGCCCAAGAACTATACTCAAGTATGAATAAGACAGGACAACTACAGCAGGTCTCTTGGAACTTTTTAGGGGGCAGGTTTACCGAAAAAAATACATTACGGAACATGGAGGCTTTCATTTTTCAGTACAAAAATTGTTATTAATGCTTTTGATATAGGAGGCAGACCCAACGTTTTATGATAAAGCAATAACAATTTTTGTGCTGAAAAAGCGAAAACCTCAATTTTCCGTGACGTATTTTTTGCCTCCAATTTTTTTTCCAAGAAATGTATAGTTTCCATCCCATCCTTCCACACTTAAGTAGCCATTGTTAATACCGGACTTCTGAAGCAGCGGCAGTGCGACCAGCTGGACACCGCAGGTAAAGGAAATCGCTCGCCTTTGCAAAGCCGCCAGAACGCCCTGGCTCGCTAATTCCCAAACTCGCGCGTTTTTCATTATGGACCCGTTCGGCAGATCCGGCGGCTGATTGCTTCGGCTCGAACTTCTGGCGCAATCGGAGAGCTCCGAATTTCGGTCGGGTCGGACCGGTGCGCTGATTGCCAATTAGCAGGTTAGCGTGGTCTGGCACCGACTCTGATAGGAATAAGCAGCAAGTCGTTTGCTGCCCATCCGATTGGGTAGCAATCAAATTTTGCTGCTTCCGACTTTGATAGACAGGAAAGTGCTGCTGCATCAGTGCGTCCATAGTCTGCGTGTGTAGATGGGCATTTGGGATTGTATCTCACAGTTGATATTCTCATCAACCTGGTTTACACTGACATCTACCAACAGATACATGTACGAAATCCGAAAATCAACATTGTGTAAGTAACGACGCGTTTCGCAATCCTAGGTGCATCTTCAGGTTTATTTTTTCTTGTACTTGGATTCCCTCATCAAGCCTTGCCTCTCGTCCAATTTCTCTACAAAATCTAACAGTGAATTTCTCCATGATCTTCAACAATTTAGTGTCGATACGCCTTGTTCTGACACGCTCTGTAGCTTTGATGTGGTTTCTCTTTTCACCAACATCCCCCTTGATCTTGCTGTCGACCTGGCTACTGAACTGGTTTATAAAGCCAACCCTCCCTCCATGACCAAGACCTCCTTCAAAAAACTCCTCCGTTTCGCGACCTCTGGCATTTTCTGTTCGATAATAAATACTACCGGCAAATTGATGGATGTGCCATGGGCAGCCCCCTGGCCCCCACTCTGGCCGAGGTCTGTCTGTCCCACTGGGAAACCAACAACTGGATGTCTCTCGATTGTGCCCCCAAATTCTACAGGCGGTATGTTGACGACACTTTCGTTATTTTCGACAACAGCACCAAAATCGAGTCCTTCCTTCAAGCTCTCAACTCTACTCATCCTAACATCAAATTCACCCTTGAAAAGGCTACTGACCAAAAGCTTCCATTCTTAGACCTAGACATTGACCTTAGCAGTGGAACTCTTTCCACTAAAGTCTTTCGAAAAAAAAACGTTCACCAACCTGATCCTAAACTTCCACGCTTTGTGCCCTAAAAATTTGAAATCTGGCCTCATCAGATGCATGCTCCATAGAGCTTTCATTGTCTGCAACACCTGGGCCAACTTTGACCAGGAATTAAGATCTCTCACCAAACTGTTTCGTCAAAACGGCTATTCGCAAGATTTCATCTATAGCATCACTCACAAGTTCATCTCTGAAAAAGGTTACCAAACAGCAAATCGCCAAAAATGACCACAAAGATCCCATTCTTGTCCTTCCTTTCTTTGGACATCATTCTCTTCACTTCAAAAGCAAAATCAAGAAACTGTTTCACCAATCGCTTAACTGTAACATCATAGTTGTTTTTCGGACTGCCACAGTCGGTGATTTCGTTGGCCGGTTAAAATCGCGTGTCCCCCGTGCTCTGCGTGCTGGTGTCGTCTATCAATTCAACTGCTCTGTTGACCAGAGCGTCTCCTACGTGGGGAAAACCAAAAGACACCTACACACCAGAACCAGGGAGCACTGGCTCAAACCGTCTGCTATACAAGATCACTTACTGCATTGTAGTAGCTGCTCTAACTGCAATCCAAACGAGCACTTTAAAATCATTGACCAATGTCAGTCGGACTTCAAACTTAGAATTCTTGAGGCCATGCACATTAAAGCCCAGTCACCCAGCCTAAACACACAACTCCAACATAGTGGCGCGGGTCACCTACTCCGTGTCTTTTGATGAGAGAGAGTACTGGGTGTACATTCTTTCCGCCCCGGACTTCACTCTGCCGTACGGACTAACTCATGTGTTCTCCAATATTGATTTGTTCAAAAAATTGTCTACTTTTTCTTGTTCACCTACAACCAACTCCATATATTTATTCGCAAAACCTGTTCAATTTCGTTGTTGAAAAAATAAACCTGAATATGCACCTAGGAGTGCGAAACGCGTCGTTACTTACACAATGTTGATTTTCGGATTCATTTTCCTTTTACTAGCCAAGCGAGCTACACTACCCGATGTACGCAATCATACACGTACAAAACCCAAGTCATCTAATAATATGTAACTATAGCAATCCTTAATTCACCTCAAGCCCAATTAGCAGGCATCTCAAACTCTGCTCTGCATCAATCTTAGCCGTTTTGCACTCACCATGATGCTCTTAATAGTGGCGCCTTGAATGAAAATCTTGGCAAATTTTACCCAACCAGCTGAGCCTCTTCGCTTTCTTAACAACGCGGACCGTTTTAATTCCACAGCGCACTGCATTAGCCTGGCCAGTTTGCGTAGTTTTACAGCTTGATTTGAGAACATCTGCACTACAGCGTCTGACAGTGGCAGCAGAAATGTTAAACCGTATGGCTTGAATGGCAGCCATTCGTCCAGAGCAGATATTCGAAGTCCATTTTTTGGCAATGAAATGCACTGCTTCTCGTCAATATCACGGGAGCCTATATTGTTAAGAATTCGAGTTAGGAGAAGGGTAAGTTTATGTGCACTTAGTACCAAATGGTGGGGAAACTTAGTTGCACAGTTGCAGAGGGGTGGAAAGGTAAAGGAGCTTGAAATAAGATGGTTGCGCAGAGGCAGGGGAAGGAGAAGGAATGGGATGAGGTGGGTGCGCAGAGGCAGGGGGAGGGGAAGGAATTGATTGAGGTGGTTGCGCGGAGGAGGGAGAAGGGGAAGGAATGGATTGAGGTGGGTGCACGGAGGCGGGGGAAGGAATTGAGGGGTGGGTGCAGAGAGGCGTAGGAGGGAATGGAGGGGTGGGTGCAGAGAGGCGTAGGAAGGAATGGAGGGGTTGGGTGCAGAGAGGCGTAGGAAGGAATGGAGGGGTTGGGTGCAGAGAGGCGTAGGAAGGAATGGAGGGGTGGGTGCAGAGAGGCGTAGGAAGGAATAGAGGGAGTTGGCTGCAAGGTGGCAAGGTGACTTTATTGTCATGGATCTCTTGATTGACTCACCTGTCGAACGAAACCAGTCTGAATGAGGAAAATGACCACCAAGAGCCGACGGGCCCTCGAGCTCCAGATGTTCAAGTTGTGTGGCTCGTCCGGAATTTCTTAGCGCAATCATTCGCTCAAGGTGCAACGCCGCCTGCTGGCCGACCTCATGGCGTTCGGATTCGGTCGGCATGGCTGCTTGTTTGAAATCTTTGCTTCGAACTGCTATGATGAGGTTCTCCTACGTGCTGTAGTCTATTCATATTTAATAGAATAAATGGCTCTGGACTTTGCCCATAGACAGTTTCCCAGACTTCCACTAAATCAAATAATTCCTATCGGCTATAGGATTGCTACTGTTAGTAGCTTGTAAAACATATAATGTGTAAAGCATTTTGCATTGGTGGCAGACTACTGCTATCACTGCGGATAGTAAGTTTGGCCACAGATTATAGTGGTCACTGCGGATAGTGAGTTTGGTCACAGACTATAGTGGTCACCGCGGATAATGAGTTTGGTCACAGACTATAGTGGTCACTGCGGATAGTGAGTTTCGTCACAGACTATAGTGGTCACTGCGGATAGTGAGTTTGGTCACAGATTATAGTGGTCACTGCGGATAGTGAGTTTGGTCACAGACTATAGTGGTCACTGCGAATAGTGAGTTTGGTCACAGACTATAGTGGTCACTGCGGATAGTGAGTTTGGTCACAGACTATAGTGGTCACTGCTGATAGTGAGTTTGGTCCCAGACTATAGTGTCCATTGTACAGCTGAGTGACCTGAAGCAATGCAGAATAATCAATCAAGGACAAAGGGTCGAGAAGAATCGAACCCCAGACCTTTCAGTCGTGAGTCTGACGCTCTAACCACCAGCTAGGCTACTGAGCTACTGCCCAATAAAGTCTGCACTTATT